>JARYGA010044225.1:0-48957 GCA_030545235.1 Helianthus tuberosus | reverse complement strand
AGGCTTGAGTTTGTTAGTAGGTCTCGGTACGATATATAGCTAAGATAGGTTTTGAGAGAAGTCGGTCTTAGTTCCCTAATCACACATGTGTCTATTAAACCAAGTTAGAATCTTGGGTTGCCTTAGACTTTCGCGTTGAGAGGTAGATTGTTATATTAGGGCACTTTTAGAGACGTTAGAGGACTGAGAGGAAGTCTAACAACCGGTGTTTATAACAGCCTTGTAGGGTCTCCTAGGTTTCTTCCTAAGAAGGGTCGGGAGGTCTTAGCAGAGATACCTTAGGGTTTAGTACTTTACGATCCCGGTTCCATATCACAGTAGTACCATTAAAAATCCATTCCTAGTTAAACTGGATTCAAGCCTAGGTAGTCGATAATCTCTATTGAATTAAACCTTAGTTCTTATTCGTGTCGTAGTCTAGTTTTAATTTAATTTCAACTTTAGGGTTTTAGTAACCCCCCCCCCCCAAACAAAAAAATAGTTAAGTCAGTGTCAGTGTCAGTCTAAATAAAGTCGTTAACGTAGTTAATTAGAGTCCTTGTGGGCTCGACATCCGGACTTGCTTTTCTTTACTAAAGTCGACCGGTTCACTTGCCGGTGAGTTGTTTAGTCGAGTTAGAGAGTCTAGATTATTATTACTTGAGTCTAATTTTAGGTTTATTTTAGTTGATTTTATTTGAACTACTTATAGCACATCAGTCCTTTTTCGGAAGCCCCAGGAGCGGTGAAGTTTATCAAAGTCGCAGTAGACTATTTCACCAAGTGGGTGGAAGCAAAGGCGCTAGCATCAACCACATCTACAGTGGTGCGAAGGCTCATCTAGGAACAAATAATTTGTCGCTTCGGGCTACCTTTGAGAATCATAACCGACAACGGAACAAACTTCGCTGCTGAAGACCTCCAGAACTGGTTTAAAGAGCTGAACATCGAACATACCTTTTCCTCAGTGGCACACCCACAAGGAAATGGTCAAGTGGAAGCAGTAAACAAAAGTATCGTGGATGGTATAAAAGCGAGGCTCGGGACGCAGCAAAGAGGATGGGTTGATGAGTTGCCCAACATACTATGGGCCCATAGGACTATGCCGAAGTCAAGCAACGGCGAAACACCGTTCAGTCTAGTCTATGGTTCCGAAGCCATGATACCCGCGGAGATCGGTCTGCCATCTCCAAGGATGCTGTCAATGAATACTGTCAATAACGAAGAAGAAAGAAGGTTAGATATGGACCTTCTAGAAGAAAGAAGAGAGATGGAAGCAATCAACGAGGCAAAATACAAAACCAAGCTAGAAAAATACTACAACAGCAAGGTCAAAATCTGCACTTTCAACCCCGGAGACTATGTCCTGAGGGACAATGAGGCGTCCAATGCTGAAAGACCGGGCAAACTAGCTCCTAAATGGGAAGGACCTTACGTCATAGATGAAGTCCTCGGGAAAGGAGCATACAAGCTGCGCACATTTGAAAACAAAGAAGTCCCCAGGACTTGGAACGCTCAGCAATTAAGGAAATGCTATATGTAACCAGCCATAGTTTTTATCTTTCCTTGTAATGAATGGCTACGCGCCCAACACAGTAGACTTTAATACAAGAAGTGTTGGCTATCTTATCTTCGGTGAATTTTTGTTACAACTGCATATATTACTTCGGGCATACTGATGTGTGCAAAATGCAACATATAAATTACATCAATTGTGGCATAAAACTAACCCTTTTTTAGTACTAATGTTGGAAAAAGTGTGCTTTTGTCTTCCTTTTGTATTTTCAGGATTAAATGAGCTCAAATTAACAAAAGAAGCAAAAAGGCAGCTAAATCTAACATAAATACAAGAAAAGGAACAAACGTGGCATGCCCGACCTCCCCGAAAGCATCTTCCCAAGCAAAACAAGAGAACAGAAGGCTGAACACGCCCCGTGCTCAGTGAACACGGGGCGTGCCCAAGTGTCAGCATAAAAGACAAAGCTGTAGAAGCTTCCATCGCCCACCACGGGGCCGTGCTCAGCGGACACGGGGCCGTGGTCAACTATAAGATTCGCAGAAACCAGGAAAATCTTGATAGTACAGATACGCTTCTGCACACGGGTCGTGCCCAGTGGACACGGGGGCATGGTCAACTAATGCAGACAAACTGTAATTAATGAAGACAGAGAAGAGGATGGACACGGGGTCGTGCCCAAGCTACTATTCAGGCTATAAATATGGGTGCTTGGCTCATTTGCAAACCATCCCTTGGCACACCACCTCTCTCACACTTCACCCACCACCCACCACCATCATCCATTGTTCATCATAGATTGTGTGAGTCGTCTCGGGATCCAAGATTGATCGTAAGAGTTCTTGACAATCAAAGGCCATGTTTGCCTAAGTCTCTTACATCACTTGGTGAAGACAAGTGTCTAGTGTAATACTTTTTATTTTTAATCTTTTCGCACTTTTCACTTGCTTATGTATTAATGACTTTAATAAGTAGTTTCTTATGTTGAAGGTGATTCTTCCTTATCATTTGTCTGTGGTGTCTTGGCATTATTTAACTGTCTATATAAAATAAAAGATTTTCACCATTCACATCTCCATGTCAATATGGAGGTATGTTGGCTACCTGGTCGGGGGGTTAAGGGAACTGTTTGGTAAGAGTCTTGCCTTGTTCAGTGTATAGATCCTGCAAGGACCTGGGTCAAATTTAGTAGGACCTCCTTCAATACCTACCGGAATTGGATGGCGGGGGTCCAAACTCTTTGATCCCCTCATATGTAAGCTACTATTAATACTTTAACCCGGCTACTTAGGACTGTATCCCAGCTGACTCAGACTACTTAGCCGAGGGTAACGTCACCTTCAAAAGAGGGGCCTACCATATTATGCATTAATAACTTAATTAATTATCTTTCAATAATCCGACCCTTTAGGATTGTATCCTTGCTGACTCAAACTACTGGGTTGAGGGTAACGTCACCTTCAAAAGAGGGGCCTACTACAATAACTAAGATAAGCTCTTAAATAGTGCAAAAGTGCGGAAATAATCAAAGGTTACACTTAACACGAGTCGGAGCCAAGTGATTCATCTTGTCTATCTGTTTTTCTTTTATTTTTATTTTACAGCATTTTAGTTAGTTTTTATTTTTTCTTGTTTAAAACCTTTTTCTAAACTTTTGATTTGATTAGACGTTGAGGATAAACCGGTACTAAAAGCTCTTGTGTCCTTGGACGACCTCGGTATCTTGCCAACACTATGCTACGCTCACGATGGGTGCATTTGCCCATATGTGTGTTTGGTGTTAGTAAAATATCGTGTTTTATAAATTTAAAACTTGACTAACGTGTAAAAAGGGCTTAAAATATACTTAAACTTATATACACACTTGCACACATCAAGTTTTTGGCGCCGTTGCCGGGGACACAAGGATTTTAAGAAAGATAGGAATCAACGGCTTAATCGTTTTTCTTATTTTTTCTTTTTTTTAAGGATTTTCTTAGTTTTTCAGTTTCTGCAGAGCTCAGTACGGGCCGTGCCTGGTCGGACACGGGCCGTGCCCAGCATTGTTACTGGCAGTTTTTATTCTCCGAGTTACAGAGAGCTGAGCACGGGGCCGTTGCGGTACAACATGGGGTCGTGTCCAATTCCCCAGTAACAGGGATCCGGAAAACAATCACTGTATCTCCGACCACGGGCCGTGTTCGCTGAACACGGGGCCGTGGTGAACCTTCTGACCAACGTTCTTTTCTGTTTTTATTGCAGGACTTGGAACCCAGGCGCCACATTTGAACTTCCTACGTAGTGTATGAGCTCCAGTTCTAGTAGAGACATAAAAGAACCTCTAGAAGAACCCGAACACTTTCTCAGAAAAAGACTTAAAGCTAAAAACCAAGATAAAGTTTCGGGGGACCCACTTCCAATGGCGGACCAACGTACCCTCATGGATTACCTACAACCCACTATAGGTAATCTCGGCGCCGCTATCAATGCACCGAATGTCGAAGCCAATAACTTCGAACTTCGGCCACATTTGATACAAATGCTTCAAAACTCCACAACCTTCCATGGGCTTGCGGATGAGGATCCCCATCTACATATTACTAATTTCTTAGAAATATGTGATACCTTTCGGATCAATGGAGCATCAAACGACGCCATCCGCCTTCGGATGTTTCCATTTTCACTAAAAGACCGAGCTAAGGCTTGGCTTAATACCCTCCCAATTGGCTCGGTAAACACCAGGGATGAACTAGCCCAAAAGTTTCTATATAAGTATTTCCCTCCTGCTAAAACGGCTAAATTAATGACTGAAATTAATACATATTCACAAGAAGATGGGGAATCCTTATATGAAACATGGGAAAGGTTCAAGGAGCTACTAAGAAAGTGTCCTCATCATGGTCTTGCGATATGGCAACAAGTATCCACTTTCTACAATGGGTTGTTACCACACACAAGACAAACACTTAATTCTAGCTCCGGGGGACTTTTAGGTAATCGTCGCCCAAATGAAATATATAATCAAATTGAGGAAATTGCTCAAACCAATTTTCAATGGCACACTCCCCGAGGCAATAAATCTATTGCCCCGGGCGCCCATAAGGTTGATGAAAGCACTTCTTTACAAGCCCAAATCGAGACCCTTTCTTCAAAAATCAAAAAGTTAGAAATAACAAAAACGGTCTCGGTAATGGCTTGGGAAGGGTGTGGTGGGCCACATGAAAATTGGAGTTGTATGAAAGAATTAGATGATCAAATGGAAATGGTAAACTACATTGATAACAGACCTAGGCCGTCGGGTCCTCCAACGGGTACCTACAACCAAGGATGGCGTAACCACCCAAACCTTGGTTGGAGAGATCCCGGCAATAGTAGTAACCAACAAAACCAACGAACTAACTTTCAACAACCACAAAATTTTTCTCAACAACAAGGGGGACGAGAAAGGCTTGAAGATACTGTATCTCGCCTTATCTCTGACACCGAAAAGAAAAACTCGGATCGATTTCAGCAATTGGAATCGAATTTTAGAAATCAACAAGCTAGCATTCAAAACATTGAAAAACAATTAAATCAAATAGCTCAAAGTTTCTCCGAGAGACCACAAGGCGCGTTACCTAGTAATACCGAGACCAACCCAAAGGCGCAAGTACATCTCATAACATTGAGAAACCGTACCGTGGGTCCCGAAGAGGCTCCACTCCCACCAACTGAAAAAAGCCAATCTAGCCAAACCACAACTCCACCCGCGCCCCAACAAGAAAAGGTTTCTCCACCAGTTCAAGAGCCTACTAAGACTCCTCCTGTTCCATACCCCGGTCGGTTAATTCGTCAAAAGACCGATGAGCAATTCGCAAAGTTCGAAAATTTACTAAAACAATTGCATGTTAATATTCCATTTATCGAAGTCCTAACTCAAATGCCTAAATATTCAAAATTTATGAGGGACTTCCTCACTCATAAAAGGAAAATTGAATCATTGCAATTAGTTAACTTAAGCGAAGAATGCTCGTCCTTACTACTCAACAAACTCCCACAAAAGAAGCTTGACCCTGGAAGCTTCACAATTCCTTGCTCGATTGGGAAATCCCCCATTCGTAATGCACTAGCCGATCTCGGGGCAAGAATCAACCTCATGCCCTCATCAATGCTCAATCGACTCGGCTTGGGAAAAACAAGTCCTACAAAAATAAGCATACAACTCGCCGATAGATCCGTCAAATACCCACAAGGTGTCACTGAAAATCTATTAGTCAAGGTTGGCGAATTTGTCTTTCCGGCCGACTTTGTCATACTAGATATGGAGGAAGATACCGAAGTACCACTCATCCTAGGGAGGCCATTCCTAGCTACGGCCCAAGCAGTGGTAGATATGAATGATGGAACACTAACATTGAGGGTTGGGGACGAGGAAGTAAAGTTTGGAGTCAGAAAAAGAGTAGAAGACGAAGACCCGATCAGCTACATGAAGGTCATTGACTCAAGCTCGGATGATGCTCTCTGACGGTGTAGCATGGGATGCAAAACATCCCACTTGGGTAACATATGACCAGGCTTTGGGTCTAGCCAAGGACCTTTATAAACGTGGAGCACCACGGAGGCATTCCGCGGAACTATCCTTAGTTTACTTTAGATTAATTTTTATGTTTTCTAGTTTAGTTTTAATTTTCAGGAATGAAACACACTCAGGATGGTGAAGGATAGCAAGGGGAACTTGGACCAGCACCCCATGCACGAAAACAGGGCCATCTGACAAATTTTCTTCATTACAGCAGGTTCAGCACGGGCCGTGCCCACCCAACACGGCCTCGTGCTGCACAGTCTGCAGAAAATACCCAGTTCAGGTAAACTGGACATGGGCCGTGTTCACCCAGCATGCCCCCGTGTCCAGGCTTCTGTTTCTTTTGTTCAACTTTTTGTTACTGGCACCTGAACACGGGGCCGTGCCCGGACACCATGGGGCCTTGTCCAGACGCCCAGTAACATAAAAACTTTGCTTTTTCACACCTTTTACATATTCAATCAACCTAAAAACTTATTTTTGAGACACATTGAGGACAATGTGTAATTTAAGTGTGGGGGATGGGGATGCTAAAACTTTGAATCTTGCAATTCCTAATTACAAGCCTTACACAAAACTCTATTGGAACCGCTAATCACCCCAAATTTTTTCAAAAAAAAAATTCATTTTTTTTACTTGTCTAGGTTTAACTTGGGAATTTCAAATTCTAAAAAGGTTATATTTTTACAAATTTACAACCGATAGCGTCGTGATAAAAAGAACCAACATAAGAAATTTATGAAAAGGTATGACAAGCTTAGTTAAAATTTAATTATATATACTTGATCACATAAAAACCCATTCCCACAAAAGTGAGTTTTGAGCCTTTATTGAGCATACAAATACATATCTTTAAACTAAATTCTCATTTTTCGTTTTTTGTGTGAATAGCCGCTTGGTTCTTACAACTCTAGAACTTGCCACGACGATACATTCCCGGTCCTTACCAACTTAAACCCGAGTAAGTAAATGATGGAGGCATTAGGACTAACCCTTTTTATTTCTACACCATTATTTTTTTACCACCTACCCAAAATCCCCCTAGTTAACCCCTTTGAGCCTAAACCTTTTCATTTCTTAACCCAAACCAAACACTCTTTCACCCACCAAAACCTTTTTATTTTTAACCCTTTGTTTTAGTGACAAGCTCGGTTTTTCGTATGACTTTCAAAAAAAAATGTTGATGATGAAGCAAAAGAAATAAACAAGCAAGTTCATCAAAAATAACTTTGTTTGAATTATGGCTTCATCAAAATAAAAATTGCAAAAATAAAAAGTCTTACGAAAACCGACGCTTTTTACGCTTTTCGCCCTTTTTCTACTAACCACTAACCCACCACCTACCTTTAACCCAAGCCTAACCCTTCACCCAAAAGTCCTCTTGATATTTACAAAGGTATATAGTTAAAAAGGATGAGGATTGATTGCTTGGCAAGCCTATGGTAGGAGTAAGTTCCATGCCGCTCTCGAGTGATTCACTAAAATACATCTTCGGCCGAGTGTTGAGTGATCCCCCGTGAGGTATGTGAACTTGTATATAAATAGAATTTTAAAGAGGCATGTTATGCCCTAATAAGTAATTTATCTTATGAAAAGTTTAAATAAATCATGACGAATAGGATTGTAAATAAATAAAAATAAAACTCAATAAAGAATCTTGGAAATCCCGACACTCTATGACAAGCCCAAAAACCTTCTCTTCTACCCATTCCATTTGGGAGTGTAAAGCCACATTATAAAGAGTTTTGCTTGAGGACAAGCAAAGATTCAAGTGTGGGGGTATTTGATGTGTGCAAAATGCAACATATAAATTACATCAATTGTGGCATAAAACTAACCCTTTTTTAGTACTAATGTTGGAAAAAGTGTGCTTTTGTCTTCCTTTTGTATTTTTAGGATTAAATGAGCTCAAATTAACAAAAGAAGCAAAAAGGCAGCTAAATCTAACATAAATACAAGAAAAGGAACAAACGTGGCATACCCGACCTCCCCGAAAGCATCTTCCCAGGCAAAACAAGAGAACAGAAGGCTGAACACGCCCTATGCTCAGTGAACACGGGGGCGTGCCCAAGTGTCAGCATAAAAGACAAAGCTGTAGAAGCTTCCATCGCCCACCACGGGGCTGTGCTCAGCGGACACAGGGCCGTGGTCAACTATAAGATTCACAGAAACCAGGAAAATCTTGATAGTACAGATACGCTTCTGCACACGGGGTCGTGCCCAGCGGACACGGGGGCGTGGTCAACTAATGCAGACAAACTGTAATTAATGAAGACAGAGAAGAGGATGGACACGGGGTCGTGCCCACTGGACACGGGGCCGTGCCCGAGCTACTGTTCAAGCTATAAATAGGGGTGCTTGGCTCATTTGCAAACCATCCCTTGGCACACCACCTCTCTCACACTTCACTCACCACCCACCACCATCACAACACCATCATCCATTGTCCATCATAGAGTGTGTGAGTCGTCTCGGGATCCAAGATTGATCGTAAGAGTTCTTGACAATCAAAGGCCATGTTTGCCTAAGTCTCTTACATCACTTGGTGAAAACAAGTGTCTAGTGTAATACTTTTTATTTTTAATCTTTTCGCACTTTTTACTTGGTTATGTATTAATGACTTTAATAACTAGTTTCTTATGTTGAAGGTGATTCTTCCTTATCGTTTGTCCGTGGTGTCTTGGCATTATTTTACTGTCTATATAAAATAAAAGATTTTCACCATTCATATCTCCACGGTCTATATGGAGGTATGTTGGCTACCTGGTCGGGGGTTAAGGGAACTGTTTGGTAAGAGTCTTGCCTTGTTCAGTGTATAGATCCTGCAAGGACCTGAGTCAAATTTAGTAGGACCTCCTTCAATACCTACCGGTATTGGATGGCGGGAGTCCAAACTCTTTGATCCCCTCATATGTAAGCTACTATTAATACTTTAACCCGGCTACTTAGGACTGTATCCCTGCTGACTCAGACTACTTAGCCGAGGGTAACGTCACCTTCAAAAGAGGGGCCTACCATAATATGCATTAATAACTTAAGTAATTATCTTTCAATAATCCGACCCGTTAGGATTGTATCCTTCCTGACTCAAACTACTGGGTTGAGGGTAACGTCACCTTCAAAAGAGGGGCCTACTACAATAACTAAGATAATCTCTTAAATAGGCAAAAGTGCGGAAATAATCAAAGGTTACACTAAACACGAGTCGGAGCCAAGTGATTCATCTTGTCTATCTGTTTTTCTTTTATTTTTATTTTTCAGCATTTTAGTTAGTTTTTATTTTTTCTTCTTTAAAACCTATTTCTAAACTTTTGATTTGATTAGACGTTGAGGATAAACCGGTACTAAAAGCTCTTGTGTCCTTGGACGACCTTGGTATCTTGCCAACACTATACTACGCTCACGATGGGTGCACTTGCTCATATGTGTGTTTGGTGTTAGTAAAATATCGTGTTTTATAAATTTAAAACTTGACTAACGTGTAAAAAGGGCTTAAAATATACTTAAACTTATATACACACTTGCACACATCACATACACGAAAACACCAATGGCTAAGACATAGGGAACGTTGTAGACCTCAAAGGCTCGTTGCAACCAAGTGCAGAGCCGGGTCAAACATACACAACCAAAGCATGTCAAGCCAAGTGCCACTTCGTGCCCACTTACACACGAAAACATCGTAGACATGGTAAAACAAACATTGTAAGACCTCCAAGGCTGAGCACAGCCGGGTCAACACAATAACCTGTTAAAACGATCACTTCGTATACACGAATAAAGCTACGCACTTAACGACAGAACAAACGTTGTAAAGTCTTCCAAGCATAGCACAATACAGTGCAAAGCTAAGATGACTAACACAATTTAACCTGTCACAGCCATCATTCATTCGCGATACCTAATCAAAGTAATTGGACACATGCACATATTGTAACAAAAACAAAATTCACAATGAATAAACTAACAACCTATGGTTAGCATAAATATATCAAAAGTGTATCAAAAGTACCAACAACCATAGCAACAGGAAGTAAATTGTTCACGAAACATGAGAGGCAAGTTAATTGTTCAAAGAAATTACAAGGCCGGCGGGCCTATACAAGCCTTGCTCTCCGTAACCTTCTCAGAAGCAATCTTCTCCAACTTGGCTATGCGTTGGATGTATTCATTTTCTCTCTTCTGATACATAGCTCGCTCCTGTTCCTGCTCATTGCTTAATTCAGTTTTTTCACCCTTTAACTTCACAATCTGATCACGAGCAGCTTGCATTTCGCGGTTGGTACGCTCACAGGCGATCTCCCATTCCTTCTGTTTGTTCGCATTGAACTGTTTTTCCTTGGCAAGTTTCTCTTCAGCATCAGAAACTCTCCACAACAAACCTTTTCTCTCCGCATTAAATTGTTCCCTCTCTTCGGCCAACTCCTTCTTGGCAGCTTCAAACTCCATGGTTTCCTCTCCCATCAACTGCCACTCTCGTACAATC
Source organism: Helianthus tuberosus (assembly GCA_030545235.1). Lineage (NCBI taxonomy): Eukaryota > Viridiplantae > Streptophyta > Magnoliopsida > Asterales > Asteraceae > Helianthus > Helianthus tuberosus. The sequence goes on along the minus strand of JARYGA010044225.1, from coordinate 38,436 downwards.
TCTTGGCAGGTAGCATAAAAATTAACAGTGGCATAAATATGATCATCCAAGAGCTCCAGCCGGTGGCATTTTTTCTGAAACATTCTTTCAGTTGGGGGGAGGGACAAAGAGTAGAATTCCTGAAAGTTGGCAATGTCGTTAATCCAAGAACCTTGTGTTAGGTTCCAATGAGGTGCATGCGGAAGATCGTCGCAAGCAGGATTTTGGGTGCCCCAAAATCCACTCTGAACATGTGTAAACTCCGGACTCTTGCGGATCCCAGACGCACCACCTTCCCCGAAAACTGGCACACGTTTTGTGTTAATAGTGCCCTGCTGGGGAGTGGCCTCACTAGACTCAACGTTAGTCTCAACACCTTCAACATAGTCCTCACCTCCCCCACTACCAACGGCAACATCTTTTGCAACTTTCGTCACTTGTTCCACTTCATCCTCCTTTTCCTTTCCCCTTGTGTCAGGATGAGGGGGAGATAAATCCAAAGGTTTAGACGGAGGAGAAGCAGGGGGAGTAATCTTGGAAATATCAATCTTGCGGGCACCCTTACCATACTTGGGGGCTGCAGCATAATAACACAAACAGTCAAAAAAAAAAAAACAACAACAAAAACAAATACACTCGCTGAAGGAAGTCATACCTCGGGAACTAGAAGCAGACTTATACTTTTTTCCAACAGATTACCAACTTTTGCACTGAAAACACCTAAATCGACCTCCAATTCAGATGGGGCAGTGGCAGTATCTTTCTGCAGCTTGGATTTTTTTCTCAAGAAGTGCAGCAGCAGCTTGCGCATCAAGTTCCTTTTTCTTATCTTCAAGTGCTTTCTTCTTTTGCATGATTTCAGTCAATGTGGCAGCGTCGTCAGGATCACGCTCTGAACGTTTAACCCCAGCGTCTAAACCAGACAACGTGTCAGATACGACAACATAGTCTAAGAAAAAGGAGTTAGAAGGACGCTTACGAGGGCTCTCCGGCCCAGGATCCTCAGCCTTCTTCTCCTCAGTCTTGTCTTTTTTTCTCTTCTTCCTGGTTTCTAACTGTTCAGCAGTATCAACCGGGGTTTCAACATCATCAGCAACAGGCTCATGATCAGTCTCTCGTTGCGGACCTGCACACGCGGAACGATGGATTAGATCTTGATGCGACTCCTCAGACCCTTCACTCGAAAGGATGATAACCTCCTCTTGAGTGGGATCAGAATCAACGTCAATATCATCCCCATCATCTTCACCTAAGACAACATTGGCATAAGCGGACATGATTTCCCCTGTGGGTGCAAGAAATTGTTTCTTATCTGGTCAACCCATAGAGGCCTCCCTTCAGGCAAAGCAGCAACAACCATGGCACCACCAGCCTTAGTATCAAACACGTTCATCAAACTGTATCCTGTTGCAAAACATAGGAAGAATGTGAAGGAACGTATAACGAAACTAAAAGAAAAACCAAAGGAATTAATAACAATGTTACCTTTCCCTTGGTACCCATAGATCAGAAAACCCCTAGGGTTTTGGGGAGCCCATAACATGCTCATCCCGGCAGAAACCAGAGCCCTCTCTTCAAGTTGGATAATAGGAGTGACCTTCCGGGTTAAAACCTTATACCATTCTTGTTCAGTAAAATCCATTGACACATTCACACGTGGAACTCCCTCACTCTTAGCCCTGTAGTGCATATCAAGAGGAATAACACCACGACGGATGTAGAAGAACTTTCGTTTCCAATCTTGGAGACTCTTCGGTGGATCTCCGCTACAAGGGTTGACCCCAGTGGTACGAGAGCTGAAGGAATAGAAACCACCGGTGTAAGTGACAAAGTAAAAAACATAGAACTTCTCGAAACTCGGCTCAACACGGTTAGCACGGCATATAAACTCAAAATGGGTAATTCGAGGTAAACCCAAGGCACTTATTTGAGAAATATGCAAACCATAGCCAGTCAACACTTCTCCGATGAACTTTGACATCGGGAGACGAAGGTTCCCTTCCCGAAAGAAATCGGCGTACAGTGAGATGTATCCCGGAGGAGCATCAAGGGCAGTAGAGTTTGGAGTCGGAAACTGAATTCCCCAATCAGAAGAAAGGCCTAAATTCTGAATAAGATTATTCAGTTCATCTGCTTTCCAACCAATGACTGCTTGGTCTGGTCCTGGTGGATTCTTCGGCCTGTGTTTCCTCTTCTTTGTAGTAGTATAGAATTTCAGAGCAGGAGTCATGATTCAACAAAGAAGGAGAAAAAGGAGAGGAATCAGCAAAGAGGAACCTCCAAAAAGTGAAGTAGCCATCACGCGCCCTGCGCCGTTTTGGCTCAACTTTGCAAGGATGCCATCACGCGCCATGCGCTGTTTTGGCTCAACTTTGCAAGGCTGCCATCACGCGCCATGCGCTGTTTTGGCTCAACTTTGAAAGGCTGGCATCATGCGCCATGCGCCATTTTGACTCAAATTTGCAAGGCTGCCATCATGCGCCATGCGCCATTTTAGCTCAATTTCGCAAGGCTGCCATCATGCACCGTTTTGGCTCAACTTCGTAAGGCCACCATCATGCGCCTTACAAAGACAAATAACAAGACCACTACCTTTATAAGTCCAGAATCCCTCCTAGACGATCAACTCAACTAGAAGGTACACTTGACTGAGGGACTTGAAGAGGTATGGTCCCAATTCCATGCACACATGGCAGGGACCACACCACTTTTTCCGTCCAACATAGCGCCTACATCAGAAATGCAAAGGAAATATCCACACTTGTTCCAGTAGACCTCGAGGACGAGCTCTAAAACAAGGTGGGGAGGATATAACAACCCTCCTGAAATTTTTCTGACGCCCTAATATATTTTAAAATACCCCTATATGTCTCAAAATACACCCCGTACGTGAAAACCGAGCCCAAAATATGAAATGTCATTAAAAATAATTAAAAAATAAGAATTTATAGGCTGTCGCGGGGCGCGTAGCCTTTGGCTACTGCCTACGTGGGCCGCGAGCGAGTAACAACGAGGCCGCACCCGGTGCTGACATGTGTCAACATGTGTTGAATCTATTCGTGACCCGGATCAGCTACGGCCTAGACCCCCTTATTACGCGGGCCGTGTAACCCGAGGTCTAACCTTACGCGGGCCGCAAGGAAACGAAATTACAGCCCTATAAATAGCAGGCATCGGCTTGAAGTTGAAATCGTTCATCTCTCGACTCTTTCTCTCGAAATTCTTATAGTAGGCATAATACTCGTGTATAATATCCCCCTAATTAACGAAGTTATGCTCCGTTGTAAGTATTATAACCCCGGTAACGTATTAGATACGCTGCCCGATTGATCCAGGGTTCCGTAACAGCTGTCGTGGTTCCGCACGACGTAGTTGCTGGAATACCGTCTCGGGGAGGGTATCGTTAATATAAATAAAGGGTTATTATACTAACATATGTACATTTGTGTAAATTATAGATTTTCACCAGGAAACCTTAGAAGAAATCTAAGACAGCAATGTGAGTTTATCCTCTTTTTGTAAACCTTTTTGTAATTGTTTTTACAAAACCTTAAATATTTTACAATGTGATTAAGCAGCGATTGAGTCTTTGTAGTTCTTCAATTGCTGCCGGTATGTTGGGGTTTTCTATACAAAATGTGGAACACGTTACAATTGGACAACGAGTTAGCCAATGTGTAATATGACCCACCAGTCAGGATTGACAGTCCTAAATGAGTAATTGTGTAGAATTAAACAATGTTATAGCTCTCAATACTGTGTTAATTGATAAAACTCTTCTTGATTAAACTGTGACTCACTCACCAGTATTTCCCACTGACAAATGTTTTTAAAACGCGTTTTAGGTAACAAAATGTGAAAGCCAAATTAGAAGAAAGCCAACTTGAGAGCACTGACGGCTTGGAAAAATGTGGCTATAAAAGTTACCTAAAAGACGACGTTTTAAATTCAATAAAATAGGGTTTATCCCTATGTTGTAATAAGAAACTTGGGTTTTACCCATGTGGTTATTAATATAAAATATGGTGGTTTTACTCTGATAAACATTTCTTAACTACGGTCCTGATGAAATTTCCGCTGCCAAAATAATAAACAAAATGATACCACCGACACTGGTGTTCGCGGCCGCCCGTTCCCGGGACAGATAAGGGGGCGGGGGTTGCGACAGAAGGTGGTATCAGAGCTAAGCCACTGATTCAGCCACATAAGTGTTCTGCTGACATCAATATATTATCCAAATTGTTAGGAAATAAATTATGAAAATATATGCATATCTGTATTTTATTGTTATGTGTTATTTGACTATTTTTTTAATTTACAGTATGCGTGATCAAGGACCGTCAGACGTGTATCGTCAATTGTCCGATTCACCTAGGAGTGAAGGTACCTCTTCACAGCCTGCCCTCTCTGGGTATGCAGCTGATAATGAAGAAGGGATGTTTGTCTTTAAGGCTCAGTCTGAAGAGACATTCCCTCAGAAAAAGAGAGGATGGTTCAGTATGGGAGCATTTGAGCGTAGGAAAAGAATGCGAAAGTTGCAACAGCAAAGAGTCCTAGCAGCCGCTAAGCGAGAGTCAGATGCTCATATAAAGGATATGGTTAATAGGAGCTTAGCCAATTTTCATATCCTAGCAACAACTGTTGCCGACCCAAATTTGGAACAACTAGTAGCCCCACAACCCTTACCTTTGTTCCCCACTCAGCCGATGGAGATATAAATGCATGATTTCAACCCTGAGGAGATACCTAGGATACCAGCCCCTAATCCCTTAGATCCAAATAATGATCCATGGTTCGATGATCATAGGGATTATGTGCCACGCTACCACCTAAACGATGAAACCATGCCGAACTTAGCAGCATATCCCGGTCTGGACCCTCTAGATCCCTACTACGATAATGATGAATACATTAGGGAAATCTTAGAGAATCCGTACCCTCAGGAGAATCCCATGCCCCAGTACCCAGATCCAGTACCAGCACCTGCACCCCCAATGAGTGTAGAAAATGTGCATGAGCTCCGAACTTTCGGAGAAGAAATCTTAGAGAGTAGTGAGAGGATGAGGCAGGTAGGAGAGCGACTCGTCTGGAAATATGACGAGCGCAATATGGATTACTGGATGAATCTAGACCAGTGAAGGGGATGGTGGAGTTGGTAATAATAATAATAATAATAATAATAATAATAATAATAATAATAATAATAATAATAATAATAATAATATATAATATGTTTTTATGAAAAAAAAAACTTTATAATAATAATAATATGTGTAATAATAATATATGTTGTAGTATAGACCACTTTGTGGTTAGTGATGCATAGTAGTGTTGTAATTTTAATTCCAGTCTTAGTGTGTATTTGACGCATACTATAATAGAAAGAGTAAAGTCGCAATGCTCGACGCTTTTGACCAATATGTGTGTTGTGTGATTGTTGCCTAAAATTATTAATTATTTTGTAATATTAATAATTGGTAAATGTTTAAAATTCAGATGGCCGACCAAGTGAATCAGGAAAATCTGAATAACGATAACCAGAGTAACAATAACCCGGGTAATGAAAATCCGAACAACAACAATGGAAACCAAGTGGATAATAGTGCCATCCAACACGTAGTGGCCCAAGGAATAATAGATGCAATGCCATATATTTTTCAAACGGTTAGGGAAGCCGAAAATAAAAGTAAACATGATAGTAAGCGACCCTCTGAACCTGAAAACAGCGTGAATAATGGACCCGTACTTCAAGTGCCCATTCCCAAAAGAAGGAGAACCGTGTTTTACGGTTGTTCTTATAAAGAATTATGGTCTCGTAAACCAATGGAATTCTCGGGCAATGAAGAGGCTGTTGCAGTTTTACGCTGGATAGAAAAGACTGAGGCAATCTTAAGAATAAGTAAATGTGCTGAAGAGGATAAAATAATTTTTGCTTCCAATTTGTTTAAGAATTCAGCACTAGAATGGTGGAACACTATCCTCCAGACTAGAGGAAGTGATAAAACTTACAATATGGAATGTGAGGAATTAAAAAACATGGTAGAAAGGAAATAATGAAAAAGAATAGATAGCAAACAAGTTCTTAAACCTTAGAATGACTGGTGTGGATAGTAAGGGGTACACTAAGTTATGCTTTGAATATGCTAGAATAGTGCCAACCCTTGCTTCACCTGAACCAGTATTAATCTCCCGTTACATCTGGGGATTAATTGGAGAGATAAGGCATGTAGTCAAGGCATCTAGACCCCAAACTATAGAAGAAGCTGTAGAACTAGCCAATACCTTGACAGATGAATTAGTCCCTACACGAGAAGAGGATCAAAGGAGGAACCTAACCCAGAAGCTTACACAAGAATTCTGTTCTGGAAATTCTAACCGTGGGTGAAATGTAGGTTCTACCTCTGCACCCTACTGTAAGTATTGCAAAAGTAAGCATTCCGGAAGATGCTCCATATACTGTAACATCTGCAAAATATCGGGACACAAGGAGGAAGATGGTAGGAAAAAGATTAGCAACAGGATATGCTACAACTGCGGAGAACAAGGCCATATCAAGCCTAATTGTCCAAACCTAGCTCCAGCTACAAACACCAAGAATACTAAAAATGCTAGAGGATTTGTTCTAACTGCAGAAGAAGCAAAGATGATCCTGGATGTGATCACCGGTACGTTTTTAGTTAATGATGTTTTTTTGCTAAAGTATTATTTGACTCTGGTGCAAACCAAAGTTTTATTAATACTTCATTTTGCAAAATTCTTAATCAATCATTAACTAAACTTCCACAAGAATGTCTGGTAGAGACATCAAATGGGGAAACTATTAAGATTTCTGAGATCTTGTAGGGAGCAAGAATAGAAATTCTAAATCAAAAATTTATTGCAAACCTTTACCCCATGAATCTGGCAGGATTTGATGTTGTGTTAGGAATGGATTGGTTGGTAACCAATAAAGCCAGTATTTTACGTGATCAAAAGTCAATTCAAGTAAATTCACCAAGGGGTGAAAAGATCACAATTAAAGGAAATAAAATCTCTAGATCCACTAAATTCATCTCTGTGATGAAAACAGCAAGTTATATAAGGAAATGATCATTAGTGTATTTGATTTCTATAATCACTAACACTAAAGGAAAAGAATTAAAGGATATTCCAGTAGAATCCCAGTTTTCAGATGTATTTCCAGAAGAGCTACCAGGACACCTCCAGATAGGGAAGTTGAATTCAGAATCCATTTAATACCAGGGACAACACCAATTGCCAAAGCACCTTACCGTTTGGCACCCGCAGAAACGCAAGAACTAAAGAAAGAATTAGATGAATTGTTAGAGAAAGGATTCATACAGCCAAGTTCATCACCCTGGGGAGCGCCGATCTTATTCGTTAAAAAGAAAGGCGGATCAATGAGCATGTGCATTGACTACCGTGAATTGAACAAGGTTACAATTAAGAATCGGTATCCATTACCAAGAATAGATGATCTGTTCGATCAGTTGCAAGGAGCTCGATTTTTATCGAAAATCGATTTAAGATCAGGATATCATCAATTAAAGGTACAGGAAGAGGACATTCCTAATACCGCTTTCAGAACAAGGTATGGCCATTATGAATTTACAGTCATGGCATTTGGTTTAACCAATGCCCCAGCTGCATTCATGGACATGATGAACCGAATATGTAAGTCATATTTGGATAAATTCATAATTGTCTTTATAGATGATATTCTCATTTACTCTAAGAGTAAAGAGGAACATGCAAAGCATTTGCACGTACTTCTAAGTTTATTAAGAAAAGTTAAGCTTTATGCTAAGTTTTTGAAGTGTGAGTTTTGGTTAGAACAGGTACAATTTCTTGGACATTTAGTCAATCATGAAGGAATTCATGTAGATCCCACCAAGATCGTGGCAATAACCAATTGGAAAACCCCTGAATCACCAACCGAGGTTAGAAGTTTCTTAGGATTGGCCGGTTATTATAGAAGATTTATTTGAGATTTTTCTAGAATAGCCATTCCCTTAACTAAGCTGACCTGTAAATCAGTTAAGTTTGAATGGGAACCAAAACAAGAAGAAGCCTTTAGAATCCTTAAGCAAAGATTAACCCATGCACCCATATTAGCGTTACCAGAAGGAACTGAAGATTTTGTAATCTATTGTGACGCTTCTAAATTAGGTTATGGATGTGTATTAATGCAACGTCAAAAGGTTATAGCTTACGCTTCTAGACAGCTTAAGAATCATGAAGATAATTATTCAACCCATGATCTAGAGTTAGGAGCTATAGTTTTCGCTCTTAAGATTTGGAGACATTGCCTATATGGTAGTAAGTTTACCATTTTTACAGACCATAAGAGTTTAAGGTATGTCTTTGGGCAAAAGGAGTTGAATATGAGACAAAGACGCTGGATAGAATTACTTAGTGATTATGATTATGATTGTGATATCCAGTATCATGCAGGAAAGGCAAATGTAGTTGCTGATGCTTTAAGCTGAAAGTATCATGAAAAGCCAAAATGAGTACGTTCACTAAAATTAAATATGCAAGTAGATTTAAATTAACAGATTAGAAAAGCACAAGAATCAGTAATTAAGGACGATACTGAAAAATTGAAAGGAATGATTAAGGAATTAGAACAAGGAACAAATGGAATTAGGAGATTCCATAAGAAAAGGATGTGGATACCTAAATTAGGAAACCTACGTCACCATATATTAGAAGAAGCCCATAGGTCTAAGTATACGATACATCCTGGAAGTGATAAGATGTATCAGGATTTAAAAAAGAATTTTTGGTGGATAGGAATGAAAAAGGATATAGCAGCATATGTTGCAAAATGTTTAACATGTTCACAAGTCAAAGCTGAACGTCAGAAACCTTCAGGTTTATTGCAACAGTTAGAAATGCCTGTTTGGAAATGGGAATTAATAACAATGGATTTTGTTACTAAATTACCCAAAACAAGAAAAGGTAATGATACAATCTGGGTGATTGTAGACAGGCTAACCAGGTCAGCTCATTTCCTACCAATGAAGGAAAATTTTAGTATGGAACAATTAGCTAAATTATATGTAAATGAAGTAGTTTCTTTAGATGGAATTCCTCTATCAATTGTTTCTGACAGAGATAGTCATTTTACCTCTCATTTTTGGACAAGTTTCCAAAAAGCAATGGGAACCAAGATAAATCTAAGCACCGCTTATCATCCTCAAACAGACGGACAAAGCGAAAGGACAATTCAGACAATGGAGGACATGCTTAGAGCTTGTGTAATTGATTTCGGAGGTAATTGGGACGATCATTTACCATTGATAGAATTTTCTTATAATAATAGTTATCACACAAGTATCAATGCTGCACCATTCGAAGCACTTTATGGACGAAAGTGCCGAACGCTAGTCTGTTGGGCAGAAATTGGAGAAAAGCAACTATCTGGACCTGAGATAGTACAAGAAACAACAGAAAAAATAATTTAAGTCAAGGAACGACTGAAAGCAACACGTGATCGACAAAAGAGTTATGCTGATAACAGACGAAAGCCGTTGGAATTTCAAGTAGGAGATAAAGTATTATTGAAAGTCTCTCCTTGGAAATGAGTGGTAAGATTCATCAAGAGGGTAAAGCTAAGCCCTAGGTATATTGGACCTTTTGAGTTTATTAGAAGAATAGGACATGTAGCCTATCAGCTACAACAGCCAGAGGAAATGGCAGGAATACATGACGTATTTCATGTATCTAATCTCAAGAAATGCTAAGCTGATAAATCACTCGTAGTACCTCTTAAGGATATAGAGGTAAATGAACAATTAAAATTTGTAGAAAGACCTCTACAAATTAAAGACAGGAAAGTCAAGAATCTCAAACACAAGAGATTAGTTTTGGTCAAGGTGAAGTGGGACACCAAAAGAGGACCAGAATACACATGGGAGCTTGAATCAGAAATGAAAAGGAAATATCCACACTTGTTCCAGTAGACCTCGAGGACGAGCTCTAAAACAAGGTGGGGAGGATATAACAACCCTCCTGAAATTTTTCTGATGCCCTAATATATTTTAAAATACCCCTATATGTCTCAAAATACACCCCGTACGTGAAAACCGACCCAAAATATGAAATGTCATTAAAAATAATTAAAAAACAAAATTTTATAGGTTGTCGCGGGGCGCGTAGCCTTTGGCTACTGCCTACGCGGGCCGCGAGCGAGTAACAACGAGGCCGCACCCGGTGCTGACATGTATCAACACGTGTTGAACCTATTCGTGACCCGGATCAGCTACGGCCTAGACCCCCCCTATTACGCTGCCCGCGTAACCCGAGGTCTAACCTTACGCGAGGAAACGAAATTATGGCCCTATAAATAGCAGGCATCGGCTTGAAGTTGAAATATTTCATCTCTCGACTCTCTCTCTTGAAATTCTTATAGTAGGCATAATACTTGGGTATAATATCCCCCTAATTAACGATGTTCTGCTCCTTTGTAAGTATTATAATTCCGGTTACGTATTAGATACGCTGCCCGAATGATCCAGGGTTCCGTAACAGCTATCGTGGTTCTGCCCGACGTAGTTGTTGGAATACCGTCTCGGGGAGGGTATCGTTAATATAAATAAAGGGTTATTATACTAACATATGTACATTTGTGTAAATTATAGATTTTCACCAGGAAACCTAAGAAGAAATCTAAGACAGCAATGTGAGTTTATCCTCTTTTTGTAAACCTTTTTGTAATTGTTTTTACAAAACCTTAAATATTTTACAATGTGATTAAGCAGTGATTGAGTGTTTGTAGTTCTTCAATTACTGCCGGTATGTTGGGGTTTTGTATACAAAATGTGGAACATGTTACAATTGGACAACGAGTTAGCCAATGTGTAATATGACCCACCAGTCAGGATTGACAGTACTGAATGAGTAATTGTGTAGAAATAAACAATGTGATAGCTCTCAATACTGTGTTAATTGATAAAACTCTTCTTGATTAAACTGGGATTCACTCACCAGTATTTCCCACTGACAAATGTTTTTAAAACGCGTTTCAGGTAACAAAATGTGAAAACCAAATTAGAAGAATGCCAGCTTGAGAGTACTGACGGCTTGGAAAAATGTGGCTATAAAAGTTACCTAAAAGACGATGTTTTAAATTCAATAAAATAGGGTTTATCCCTATGCTGTAATAAGAAACTTGGGTTTTACCCATGTGGTTATTAATATAAAATATGGTGGTTTTACTCTGATAAACATTTCTTAACTACGGTCCTGATGAAATTTCCGCTGCCAAAATAATAAACAAAATGATACCACCGACACTGGTGTTCGCGGCCGCCCGTTCCCGGGACAGATAAGGGGGCGGGGGTTGCGACAATATTTATTTAAGAATAGTATTTTAGGGTGGAGGGGTGTCCCTTTTATGTATTCTAGCCCCCTTCAATCTTGCATGACCACATCATTTTTACCCTAAATCATACTCAAACCATCAAAACACGGGCAACACTCCTTTCAACTAGCTTAGACTTTTTTTTAAATATAAAACAGATTCAACAAATTCAAATAACTAAATTATACCCTCATTAAGAATAAAAATTAAAATAATACATAACTTAGAAATAATATAACTTAAAATTAATAAAATACTTAAAATTAAATTTTAAAAAAGTCTCTATTGCGGATGAGTTCTCATAATCTTCCAAGCTTCAAAGTGAGAATCAAATTATTTGGCCTCGCATGTCCATGTATACTCACGAAGCGCCAGCAGAATCCTGTCCTCCTCGTTTTGCATATGTTCGTTTTCCATCGCTTCTTTCAGCAGTGTGTCAAACTGGGCACCATTAATTTGGATTATATGCCACCTGTTCATGATCACCTATAACTTGCGTGTTTTGTTATCCATTTTTTCATGAAATACATCAAGGATTTGAAGCCACGTCTCGCATGAGCCTTGAACCTTGTTCTCGGCGAGACTAACTCAATCCCTCATCAATGTGATTTCTTCGTATTCCGTCTATTCGGCCATTTGAAAGAAAGGAGATTGTGAAGTGTGAAATGAGAAAAGTGATTTTATTTAAAGGTTATTTAATTATAAAATTATTTTTTATAACCCAAATGGTAATAAGACTGTTTATCATCGATCATATTTGACCAAGTTTCAGCGGCTTCATCTACTCTCGAATCGAACCTGCCAAGACAGCCCGTATGAGTGACAGTGTTGTACCCGACGAGGGTAACAACCCTTGCATTAAACCTGCAAGGCGCCCCCTTCACCCTTGTGATTCATGTGGGAACGTAACATTTATTGCCTACAATTTGATGCACATTTAAGCTTATTATATGTTGAAGATTTCTGTCTAGTATTTCAAAAGCAAGTCAGGTAAATTCCAATGATTTATCATAAATTATACATATGTGTATAGTCAATTTTAGATTATACATATGTGTGTATTACGAAAATTTTAGGAACAATGTGTGGTACATAAAGCTTCTCGAATTTCTCAATTAGCCTAGTATTTTTCACACGATCCTAACCCTATATATATATATATATATAGAGAGAGAGAGAGAGAGAGAGAAAGAGAGGCCGGTTAACGTACAATACATCTTATCCTACATTATGTACGCGATAAGCCCAGCCGTCCGATCTTCTATCTATTGAACACTGCGAAATTAATTTATATAATTAATATACATAAAACCAACTGCGAAGGATAAAATTGACAATTCCTCTATCAAAATACCGGTAATTTCGTTCGGTACCTTCTTCTTCTCCAACCGACTCTTTTGCAATCGACGTCCGCCGGTGCGATTTCATCCAATCGATTGTTCATCTGACAAAATTATGACTACTACAACAGCTTTGGGAGGTATTATATCTCCAATCGACAACAATGTTTACTAGAATAATAAAAATTTTGATGTTATTGTTCTTGTCAGTTGTGCGGGAGCAACAGAGCAAGAAAAACAACGATCGACCACAAATCAAACATAAGAATACTTGTAACTAATGTACAAAATGTATAACATGCAAATTTGTAACTAACATGCAAATACTTGTAAGTAACATGCGAATTTGGGTTTTCCATAACAACATGCGAAATTTTATAACATGCGAACAACATGAGAAAATGTATAACATGCTAAATTGTATAACATGCTACATTGTATAACATACTACATTGTATAACATGCTAAGTTATAAAACATGCTAAATTGTATAACATGCTAAATTGTATAATATGCTACATTGTATAACTGCTATATTGAATAACATGCTAAATTGTATAACATGCTATATTGTATAACATGCTAAATTGTATAACATGCGACATTATAAACATGTGAAATTGTATAACATGCGAAATTGTATTTCATGCTTTTCATAACATGAGATTTGTTTAAATAATAACACGCGAAATTAATTGTATAACATGCTAAATTGTATAACATGCTACATTGTATAACATGCTAAATTGTATAACATGCTAAATTGTATAATATGCTACACTGTATAACATGCTAAATTGTATAACATGCTACACTGTATAACATGCTAAATTGTATAACATGCGACATTATAAACATGTGAAATTGTATAACATGCGACATTATAAACATGTGAAATTGTATAACATGCGAAATTGTATTTCATGCTTTTTATAACATGCGATTTGTTTAAATAATAACATGCGAAATTAATTTCTATTGGAATGCTCACTGACGAATTCATCGTCTTCAAAAAATCAACATCTGTGTTTCGTCCAATGTTGCTCTATGGATCCATTGAAAACAACAATCGATTAAACTGATACGATTCATAATTACCGGGATAGTGGTGTAACGAACTTGTGATATGCTTATTGAAGGAATTGTCTAATTTTCCCTCTACTGATTGAACAGATTGTCTGATATACCCTTATATAGGAAAACTGAACCACAGACACGTGTAGGGCTATTATGATCGCGTACGTAATGTATGATTAAGGGATTTGTATTCTACACTTCCTATATATATATATATATATATATGGTGGGAGTTGGCTACAAAGTCTATTTTTCCTACAAAGTGTAAAAAGTCATAAAACACCATAATGTCAACCATAAAACACACTCAAAACACACAAATAACATAGTGGAGATTACTAAAACAGCATATTTGTGGGTTTTGTGTTGTGTTTTGGTTGATAAGATTTTGATTATCGAATGACTAATATTAGTGTGTTTTATGTTGATTATCATGTTGTGTTTTATATTCATAGTTGTACGATGGTATGTTTGAAGTTTTTAAGGACTATTAGGGTTTGGATATTGTGTTTTAGTGATCTTCACTATGTTATTTGTAGGTTTTGAGTGTGTTTTATGGCTGAAATTGTGGTGTTTTATGACATTGTACACTTTGTAGGAAGAATGAACTTTGTAGCCGAACCCCACCCTATATATAGAGAGAGAGATAGAGGGGGGGGGGGGGAGAGTAGCTTTAACGCCTTAAGCAATGTAACACATTAGATAACTTTACAAAGTTTTAAACTTAAAAGAGATTTAGCGCAAATTATTAGTACAATAATAATTATTGTTTAGAGTTTTCCATGACAGGTACTGTTATGGAAAACTCTAAGCAATAACTATTATTGTACTAATAATTTAGGCTAAATCTCTTTAAGTTTAAAACTTTTGCTTATTATGCATCCTATCGTGGAAAACTCTAAGCAATAACTATTATCGTACTAATAATTTGGGCTAAATATCTTTAAGTTTAAAATTTTATGTACCACACATTGTTCCTAAGCTTTTCGTAATATACACATATGTATAATTTAAATATACTATATACATATGTGTATATTACGAAAAGCTTAGGGAAAAGTGTGGTCCAGAATGTTTCTCAAGTTTTCAAATAGGGTGGACTTCTCTTAGGATCCCTACCATATATATAGTGTAAGGTTCATTTGAGAACCACCTTTATTGTGAGAACCGCGAGAAACAATGTGAACACAAAATAAAATCTAAAAAAATAAAAAAAATCACTCAAATTTTTTTTAATTATTTTCTTTTAAAAAATCGCTATATTTCGTTACAAAAAAAAAACTTTTTTTTTTAATAACAGTTATCAATGCACATGTGCATATGTATCATTACTTCGACAAATTCCGTAATACATTATCAGTAATAGACAATTGCATTTTATTTTACAATATCATCCGTAATACACTACTTTTTACATTACTAATATTCAAAATGCACATGTGCATCATTATATATAACCATGATATAAGGTGTTTTGATACAAAAAATTTGTGATTTTGAATGGAGAAGTAGGCCCATATACATGTTTTTTGGTTAGTTATATTTAGTGGTTGATGGTTTGGTTATAGTTGTCAATTTATGATGTAATATGTTGATTGGATGGTATAAATGGTGTTTATATACATGTAATAAAGTGAAAAATATTGGTAATGGTATTGTATTATGGATGGTAGGAGGTAATGGTATTGTATTATGGATGGTATGAGGTAATGATAGTGTATTATGGATGGTATGATAAATGAAAGGGAAAGTGTATTTAAAGTAGTGTACCAAAACACCTTATTTCATGTTGATACATATAGATGCACATGTGCATTTCTAATATTAGTAATGTAAAAAGTAGTGTATTACATATGGTAGTGTAAATGAAAGTGCAATTGTCTAATATTTTTAATGAATAACGAAATTTGTCAAAGAAATGACAAAAATGCACATTACTAATTTTTTAGGTATATACGTTTCGCTCAGTAGTGTCCGGTATGTAGTTTTCATATATAATTTTTTAGGTATATACGTTTTCGACCCCCGGTTTATATTTCTTTTAAGTATATACGTTTTCGACCCCCGGTCGAAAATCTTAAGCTTCCCCACTGTATGCGTGTTCAGGTTAGAAACCAATTAAATAAAAATTAAGCCAAACTGAAACCGTTTATAATTGTTTAAAACTTTAAGATGTTAAATATGTAGTTAGACGGTGGTAAAACTCTATTTACACCCCGTAGAAAGCAAAAGGAGTGAAAGGGAAAGGGTTGGAATATAGACTACATAATAATACCAAGTGGAAGGACCATCCTAAGTTTATTAGCTCTAGAGAGGCTTAATTATTGCGTATTAATGCATTTTTTTTTTACTTTACACTTTTTCTTTTCGTTTTTTTCTTCTTAATAAGACCATGTGTAGTGGTAATGCCCCTACCCTTGGGCGTTTTGCGTCATGTGACAGCCCAGTCAGCAAGGGGCATTATTGGGCGTTTTTACAAAATGGGTGTAGTGAGGATGTGAGGCATTATGTTAAATGAGATGTAAAATAATTAAATAAAAAAATACCCTCAAAAAAATCTTATTGGATAACAAAAAGGGAGATGGAAGATGATTGGAGAAGGAGATTGGGGCAAGACGTTTTTAAAACCACGCTGAATCAATTTTTTTAAAAAAAAAACGCTAAAAAAGCGCCCCATGTAATGGGTTCCGGGCGTTTTTTGGTGTTATTTTTGAATTTTTTTTTTAAAAAAAACGCCCCACTACACATAGTCTAATAGTTGTGTAAATCTAATTACTTTTGGATAGTCTGTGACAAACCAAGGAACATCTATAATAGATATTAGATATGTAACTCGCAAACTTAGGTTGGGAGCATCGGTGTCACGTGATACTTTAGATATATTTTATGTATTATGTTTGTATCCGATAGTCGAGTGAGAGTGTATACTTTAGTTGAGTGAGCAAAAGAAAAGAAAAGAAAGAGAATCTATAAATTGTAAAATTGCTTAATCCTTCTTACATTATTAAATTAGAATATTGTTTTAAGTGCATACTTGGTTGGATGTTACTCTATTTCTTGTTGTGGAAGAAGGATGATGAGCTGACAAACAATGGCATAGCTTGAGATTTCTGATCGGGACGGAAATTATCGGACCTAAAAAGTTCTATAAAACTGGAGGGACGAAAACGTATATACCAAAAAATTTCTATAAAAAACTACATACTCTCCATTACTGAACGAAAAAATCGAGGGGTCGGCCGCCCCCTCTCAACCCATAAAAGCTTCGCCCATGCTGACAAAGACTGGATGACCCAACAATGGGCATGTGGGATATGCTATTTGAAAGTCAAGAGTCAAAGGGATAAATACGAAATAGCAATTTGGAATTTTAAACATCAAAAAAACAGTGTTACAATGATTTAGCATATATTTCTAAGTTATATTATTGGTATGAGTTATTGTAATTATCACTCATCTATATAAAAATACTTTTGTTCTGAAAAAAAAAAAAAAAACTATTTTTAACTTTTTGCATTAGTACCATCTCAAGATTAAGAATGTCATGATGTCATCCCCGTGAAGATAAGTGATGTTTAAGTGGGGACGCATGTTTGATTCTTGTTTGGGTCATTTTTAAGGGACATCTGGGTGAAGGGATGAATCGGGGCTTTAATCCTGGCTTCGAACCTGACGGGTGGTGAGGGTTTACGGATTCTATCCGGTTCCAGCGCATCGGGGGGCACGA
Organism: Helianthus tuberosus; assembly: GCA_030545235.1. Taxonomy (NCBI): domain Eukaryota; kingdom Viridiplantae; phylum Streptophyta; class Magnoliopsida; order Asterales; family Asteraceae; genus Helianthus; species Helianthus tuberosus. The sequence continues at coordinate 20,945 of JARYGA010044225.1, read as the reverse complement.
TCTCATGGCGGTCGAGGAGTCGACCTTGGATATAGCCCTAAACAGGGTGGGTTTCCATGTGAGATTCTTTGTCGTTCAAAAAAAAAGTGTGTAATATATTTTTACATATTAAAGTTATTACAACGATAAAAATCTTTAGTTTACCAGTGCCTTTTCCAAGCCAAAATAAAGGAAGGGTAACGTTTTTATTAGTAGTTTTTTGTTTAACGTTAAACAAGATCAAGTACACTCATAGGCAAAAAGTCACCCACGCTCGTAATCGCGGACAGTGCCCGTTACCCGGCCCGTCACTAATTCCAGAAATAGCCACCGCCCGAATACCTACTGTTTGTGCATGACATATTATCATGAACAAGACTTTGACCAACGAGCTCCCCTAGAGAAAGTCTTCTTCATACCGCTAGATCGGTACCCCTTTAGTGTTCAGTTAGTAGTGAACTAGATTTTACTATCACACATACATACAATTTGTTTATGATAAAGGCATCAAATTTAGAGTCCGCTTTACGTCTCGAGAATAGTTGCAACACCCCTTATTTAAGCTGCACAAAATTCAGCAGGAAACCTCTAACTTAGACAATAAAATCAATAACAAAACAGCGAGAAAAATGAACCGATAACAATAACTAGCAAGTCGTCTTCCTTTTACATCTCATACAAGAACATCCGAGCCTATGAGGACCCCAAATCATCAAAAAGACCATGTTTATAAGTTTCTTATTTTGGGTATATGATTTACATGTTACTGGCATGTAAAATAAATAGAGTGGCGAAGCTTGATCAAAAACTCAGTGGCGGCCAAACTCTCAAAATCTAAATCGGTGGGAGTCTCTTAATAATCCAATATTTTACAAAACAAAAAAAAAATATAAATATTAGAAATTTTCGCTAAATTTAACACTATGAGTAATTTTAGGTTTAAACATGTATACGTTGTCTCTCTCTATTATTAAATATGTTTACATATCTAAAATATAAAGAAAGATTATTGTAGAGGAGGAAAGAAGTGTATGAAGCATAAGAGAGAAGTTTGGCCATTGATTTTCAAAATCAATGGTTGAAATTAAATGGTACCCAAATTTAGAATTCACATAAAACAAGGGAAACGGGAAAAGGGCAAAACAAGAAAATCCAATATTGTTGACTCATAAACCTATTTCCCCCTTGATTTTCAAACGACTATAACTTTTTTCATACGTTAATATTTTTTTTATAAAAATTACACGTATTAACAACATTTTATTCTTTTTAATTCGAGCAGCCTATTACTATAGCTTTCTTAAAAAATTGGAGGATTTTGAATACTCAATAAAAAAATATTAACGTATGAGAAAGTTATAGCCGTTTGAAAATCAAGAGGAAAACTAGTTAACTTAAGAAAAGACTAAAATACCCTTCATGTCAATGACATTTGTCACTCCCTCCTTCTTCTCACCTATGCTTCGTACTGAATTCTCTCTTGTGCATAATATATCCAAACCATCGACTTCTTATATCCACCAAAACATGTAATATGGGAAGTACTTAGTTATTGAAATGATTAAAGTGACAACTTGAAGTAACTTTTAGAGTATATGAGTTGATTATGTTGTGGATTTCATTTTCATCATTTAGGTGGTAGTCATATATGTTACGGGGTCATGTGGTTAGTGTTGAGCACAATTTTGTAATTCATGTGATAATTATTACGGATTATTTTTATTTTTATGTTATATTGTGAGAACACTATTTTGGCCTATCCCCGTGTTGATTGTGTGTGCTTTTTTTTCTTGTAGTTTTTAGTTGAATATTTTTTTTCTGACTAACTCATAATTTGAACCATCAATTTCATTGAGACGGACACATTTTTTCCATACCTCAAGACCGCTAGGATACAAGCTCTCTAGTGTTTTTAACTACTTAATTTTAATTTATAATTACAACGGTCTTAATGTTATGTTAAGGTTTTGACAAGTCCCCGTTGACATTAACGACTCATATAGTTAGGTGTAGCACGTAACATATGAGATAGTTCAATGTTGCCCAACAAACCTTGTTAGATAGGATCCATTTTCGGTCATGGTTAATAGTCTAGATGACAAGCGGAGCCATGTTGTTTCGGCATTTGACATTTCAAACTCTTATGGTTAGGCAACAATCCTTGTCATAAGATGAGATGTGGTCTGACATTTGATTTATCATGCTTTACAAAAGTGGACATCGTATATTTACAGCAACCCCCTTAACGACATGTCATCCCATGCATAAACCACCATATATCAAGGAAGTTAGGGATGTACATGTGTTATTTGATGGATGAGACCTTCACATCTTAGATGACCTTAATGTTAACTTCTTTGAGTTTGTAAGAACCTAAATGGGTGAACAGCTTATGATAAATTATTAGATGTAAAACCCGTGTGCAAACAGGGGTGGTTTTTAGAAAAACATGCATAACACATTTTATTAAACAACGAATGATTATACATTTTTTAAGGTTTAATTAAAAATGGATTATAAAGAAAGGGAAGCGGCATGCTAAACCAATAACATGTTTTACTGGTAGTTCTAGGTTATCACCCGGGATTGCTTCCTAGGCTCGAGCAAGTTATTTTTATTAACTATTACTTATGCTTAATACATACTTAAAACCATACAAAAAGATTAGCATATTTATGTCTTCACTAAAAGAAGAGTTATAAATCTTAGTTGGTGGATTATCATCTAAAAGAAGCTAATGGTAAAACCTGATGTATATAGGTTGTCTTCTTTTCATGGTTTTATAATTGGTGAACTTTACAGGCAAGAAAATTTAATTTACATTAATAAAAAAATATGTACAAATAAAAGAAATACAAACATAGTAACATATATTACATAAATTACTTACAAATATGCACGAGTCGCCAGTCGCCACTTTATCTTACTAACACCTTGAACGCACCTTGGGACTGAAAAAAATATGAAAAAATTAAAACTAAAGTACGACAATATTACTAACATACAAATTAACAAAGTATATATATTGTATATTTTTAATACGTTCAAAATTTTAATGCTAAAACAAACATAATGTCTTTTGGAAGCCATGAACTTTCATCAGAGTTAAAAATACCACTAACATTATTGTTATAATACATCAATGGCTTCTTAACACTTTGATCAAACATACATAACAATTAATCCACATTCTCACTTACTTTTAAGCCTCTTTATATCTATAAAAAGTAAAAACAAAATACAACAATGAGTAAATAAGTATACTTTGTATGGAGGCAAAAAGCTTCCCTGATTGAGGCTTGTCCCTAATGTCCATCTACATTAAAACAAATATATGAACAAACATCAGTATTCAGTTTTTCACTCCTTGATGCATGCCATTGTAGTGTCTATACTCCGGATCATCACCACATAAATGTGAATTCGTGTTAAGATCGATTTCGTCACACTGTTGACTGCGTAGATCTCATATCTTGTGCGGAATCCAAGTACGAGAATGGATCAGATAAGAACAAACTAATTAAATGTTGTTTTCTATTACTGATTGAAAGTTACAGCGCCATGAAAACAAACGAACAGAGCTTCGCCTCTCTGTCTCTAAAGATACAAATGAACAAGACCCTAAGCACCTATATATAGAAGTTCTAGGTTCGTACAAGACCTCATACTTGTACATGTGCATGACCTAGTTAACTACGGATGGACTCAGTCCGTGCGGATCTACTGCGCAGGTACGGATCAAGAATCAAAACCCTAGAAGCGCGCACTTCTTCATTCGTGCGGATCCATAAGTCCCCATTCGTGCGAACCCATGTTTGACATATGAACATTATACTTCAACACTATTTAACCTGGTCTTGACTCATCTGTTAGCTACGATATGTGACTGATGCAAGCGATAGACATATGCACTCACAGACCCCCCCCCCCCCTTGGATATTGCTGTAGTCAATCTCGTAGCTCTTTATTCCATCTGAGTCTTCATGAAGCTTTAACAGTTACAGCACCATAGACTCCCCTTTGATTTAACAAACTCTCCTTTGATCTGCGTGCTACTTCAGCATCTCCCCCTTTCGACATACTCTCTCTCCAGGCTCCCCCTTGCCTTAAGCTCTCAACTTTCAACTACTGGGATCGTAACATGGCTCTTATCTGTATATATATATATATATATGACAATTCACAATACTTGAGAAAATTTCACTTTTAAAAAACAGAAACCTAGCTCTCTATAAACTTCATTTGACAATTAAACATACTAGAGATTTCTAGGATGGTAATTTAGCTCTAAACACAAATATTTTGACAATTAAAGCTTTTTAGATCATCCAGGAATTTGTAATCTGGCTCCAATGCAGGATTAAACATTTGTAAATCCGGAAAGAAATTTCCTGGCTCTCTCCCCTGTCAATAATTATATATTTGACATTCAAAGCATCCAATCTCTACAAACCCTCTCACAGCTAATCAAGTTCAACTTAATGACATTGATTCATCTGATTATCTACCAAGTCCAAATTAATGACCTTGGAGACTTCATAAACTGTTTTTGGATTTTTCATTTAAAAACCTCAAGTTTCAACTTAATAAACTTGTTTAATTTCTGAGACATGTTCAACATACTTAGATTTTGAAACTCAGCTTTCCAACATCGGTTGTCGACGTGAAACAAAATCTTTTTGTATTTTATAAAGCTTATGCTAAAACACACTCAAAATATTTTTGTAATTTTTCTGTATTGAACTGCCATAAAGAAATATTTACAAACATGTTTTTGTTAAGTTCGTGCCAGAGGATCATATCAGTTTAGTTTATGACAAATCACTAGCACCGTTGACCTTTTATAGACTTTAAGTTTTAAATTCACTTAGATTGTCATTATACCGATCCACTTAAATTTTCATACAAATTTCAATTGATTCAAGATATGAGATTTAATGTTTTATGAACTTATCTTATTCGCGTGTCCCACCTTAGAATATACTCTCGTTTCAAGATTCCCTAGATTCAGTCTTACAGGTGAATATACCTAAATGATATCTGCACTCTGGGTTAGTGCGAGGCCTTGAGAGCTCAGGTTAGAACTTCTGTTCAGTCAAAGAGATGAAGACTTGACTTAAAGGTGTGTTCCACTTAGGAATCTTTTTTACAATTGCAGTTGATATATATCTTTCGATATTTTCTCAATTTTTATGCAGAGGGAAAGCTTTAAGCTCAAAAGCATTATACGAAGTCTAGGCCATTGCTGACGCAAAATCAGAAGACCAAGTATAATACCCCAGATATCAATAAGTATAAAGACCTAGTATCGCAGAATCAGGCAATCTCTCAAACGAAATTTCGGAGTACTAAGTCCATATATCCGAGAGATGTTCCCCACAAGATAAGAAAGTTATTGATTTAGATTTATATCTCGAAATCAATATACTAAATGTGTAAAAACCTACTGGCACATCAGTGAAACCGTTTATCACATTTTGACTTTCCATTTCTTTAGCATGTTGTGACTGTCTTACAGATGTACTATCATATTCTCTTTTTACACAACACTCTTTTGACTTTTCTCATGTTTTTGTTGTTTTCAAATTTTCAAATGTTTTTGTATTTTCAAAATTTTCCCCACCCCCTAAAATCCAAAACATATATAGAAAATTTGATAACCGATGTAGATAACTTTATCTCGCCATCAACTCTCTGCATCACATGCTCTGTTTTGCATAAAGTACCCCCATGATTTACAACACATTGATATTTTCCAATATCATGTTTGTTCAGCCCTGAGGGTTTCGACGAATTCACTCAATATATTTTTTTCAAAAAATTTTTGATTTTTTTAACAATTTAAAAAACAACAATTTTTCATTTTTATATTTTTATTTTATTTTTGGTTTATGTTTTATTTATTATTATTATTAACCAAACAAACACTCCCTGAACTCATCCACAGGGATCCTCCTCCTGTGCTTGGCTACTCCGCTTCTTGTTTTGACATTTAGCTGACCTCTGGAGCACCTGCACATTCAAACAACTCAATCATTTGAATAATGCAACCCAGGCCTGTTTGACCTTGGGTATCGTGACACAATACGAATCGTTCAGTTTTGGAAAATCTTTGTCATTATTCACAAAAACTTTTTCGTTCTTATTTTCAACATTCTTGATTGAATCGATTTTCCTTTTATCACTCAGAATAGTGCATAATCTTCACATTCAAAGCTCATTGTTTGCTTGGACGCAGAAAAGTGCATAATCTTCTTATCACACACAATGCTAGCTACCTAGCTCCATAAGTGGACAAATTGTCCATATCGACAACAATGTAGAATTCGCCCATCAATTGGATCAATAAGGGATGGATTATCATCAATCTCCAAACACAACTAGGATATGCATTCATAACAAGGAAACTCTTACTATCGGCAAACTCAACTTCTAATAGGTTCCCTAAAATTTTAATAGTGCAAGTGAACTACTTACTAAGAATGATACACACAAATGATCAAATCACACATGAGTCAGTTAATACATCAGCCACCTCGGCAATAATCTAGAAGGTCCTTCCTTCAAGTATAAGAAATGGACTTTCTTCTCGGGTCATGGCTTTGATCAATACCATCCATATTTCAAAACACTTTTAGAGGAATATTTTAATGATTCCGCCATTTAAATGAAATGGTTTTTTTCTTGTTTTAATAGCTAAATTTGCACACTGTAGAGATTGAACCCATAACCGCTTACTACCTTAAACTCTATCTAACTCACCAACATCACTGAGTTATTCCCAACTGGATCCAGAAATACAAAGCCGGCCTTAAGAATTCAAGTGTCATGTCCGAGCTTGAAAAAATATGCCCCTTAGGCCTTAACGAAATATATAATGCAAACTATTTTTTTTCGAACAAAGGTTCTAACAAATTAATGCCTAAATAATCTTAATAATCGACAAATTAACGCAAATAATCGGCAATCATTAGCCAAATAACACCTAACTAATCAATAATCATACCTGATAAGTGTTGAGTGGAAATTCTGGGAGTCGCTGCAGTGGCTTAGTGTGCGTGCATCGTGCGCCGACAGCCAAAGGTGTAAGGACCTTCACAAAAATGCCCCCAAAACACTCCATAAGTAGAAACCCGGACCCCTAAAAGCCTAGTTTTCATGAAAAATCAAGAAAATCAAATTTTTTAAGTTGGTCGCGGGCCGCGAACGATCCAAGGGGGATCTACGCGGGGCGCGACAACCTTGCAACTCTCCGGATAATGATCAAGGCCACGTGTCATAACCGTGGCAGACCTAGGCTATGACACGGCAGCCCTAGCCGTAGCTAGGGTGAACCTCGCGGGCGGCGACAAACTTAAAAATCAGCTATAAATTGGACGTTGCATGGCCTTTCTTCTGTGTTTAAAATTTACTTTCAAAAAACGTCAAAATTCTGCTTAAAACGTGTGTTTAAGTGTCGAGACGCTGCTACGATTACAGGGTAATAACTCGATCACTGCTACGATACAATGTCCGATCAATTGAAACCGATCCGATGGATGTTTAAGTGCTGCCCGAATTCGGGGTATACTTTGTCATTCGTCGTGAGGGTTTTGATTTCGTGAAATTATCGTAAATGTTGTATTAAGTTACTAACCTAGTTTCGTTTGCATTATTTAACTAGGTTACCAGGCTTAATCAGTAGGCAAACTCTGTCCAGTTAAAACTACATTGTGAGTCATTATGTTTTTATCAAATTGCTTTACAAAACCCTAAATGTTTTCCAGTTATACTTTGCAGTGATTAAGTGTTTGCTAATCTTTAATTACTGGCAGTGAGTGGGGGTTTTGTGCACATTACTACTAATGATTTATCACTTTAGGTGGGCGAGCCTAATTAGTGATATGTCCACAGTCATAGATCCGGTCGAGTGACAACTGAAGCAGCTAATTATAAGATAGGGGCAAATGTGAAAACTCTTAATGCTGTAAATTGTAACAATGTGTCATTTTGTGCAAATTGAATAACTCGCCAGTATTTCTCCGCTGATAAAATCTTTTTAAACATGTTTCAGGTGATTTACTGTGAACAAGGAAAAGTGCCGTGTAGCACTACCAGCTTGGATAAAGTGGCTCAGTAAATAAATAAACATGTTTTTGTAAACAGGGATTTCCCAAGGAAATTCCTTTATTGTAAATTACGGGGGTTGTCCCGAAACTCGAAATAAAATAAATGGGTGTTTTCAGTTTTAAATGATCCTGTTAAGATTTCCGCTGCCAAATTAAATACTAATACCACGGGTTTTCTGTCCCGCGGCATTCGAACCATGAAACTGGGACGGGGCCGTGACAGAAAAAGGTGGTATCAGGGCCACTAATTTAAGCCAATTAAGTATTTAGAAATACTTAATTTTTTTAGATTGCCATTTTGTGATTCTGTGAAAATTTAATTTACAATAAATAAAATTTTAATTTGAATTTTTGTGTGTTTCTTCATGTGTGCTAACAGCATGAATGAACTATCGGAAGCCCTCCAAAGTTTCACTATCCATACTTCTGCTATGGAGATTTCCGGAACCCAGTCCGGTTATCAGGCCGATACCGAGGAGCCACTAGTGTTTCAGGCCCAACCTCAGGAGAAACCCAAACCTAAGAAGAGGAGAAGACTTCTGGACTGGAAACGAGGACGAAGGAAGAAGCCCGCTGCCCAAAAGATGAAAAAGGCGGAGGGTCCAAAGGGAAAAGGAAAGGAAGTAGGGGAGAGCTCTGGTCAAGCCCAAGAGTTGCCACTTGGGAAGAATTGGATAGAAAACTCGCAAACTGTGACCTCATCGGACCTGCTGACGAAACCCTTTTCAATTTCCCTACCCAATCAGAACTTCCAATTAATTTGGAACCTGCTATTCTGGACCCTATTGTCAACCCTCAACCTTTTACAGGGTAGTTGGAAGAATGGTGGACGAGCGACTCGCATTTTTAGAATTTCATGAATAACCCAAATGTTTACTTTCCCCAGTTTGATCCTGAACCTGCACCATTCCCAACTATGAGCTCGGAGAACGTTGCTGAATTACCCCGCTACGGCGAGGAACTGGTGGATGTGGGAAATCGGATTCGGAAAGTGGGGGAAAACATCACGTGGAAGTACGGTGAGAGGGAGCGTCGTTTCTGAGAAGCCAGTTAACTGTAATTAAAAAGTTTTTGTATAATAATAATAATATGTGAAAAAAAACAATATATATATATATATATATATATATATACTAGATTATTAGACCCGTGTACTACACGGGTTTAAGGATATAAAATTATAGCTTATTTACTTTTATGTTGTATTCATAAATTTATATAAGTGATTTTTTTACCATAAATGACGCAAGAGTTGGTCATGCGTAAAAACCGATTCGTTTAGATACAAACCAACTTCACATATAAATTGTCTTGTACTTTTATTTATCGTCATGACAAAACATAGGGCGAGAGGAAACTATCTTCTTTTCAATTTAAACGTAATCCTTTTGTTTGGTAGTATTAAACAAAATCTAGGGATACACATTCGAGTGCTAGTATTACTTCCGGATAATATGAGTGCCTCAATAACCTGATCACCCAGTGATAGGACCTGCAGTAGAGTTTCATTATATAAACTATTCTTTCGATCAATATAACTCCATCAGGACATCCGGTGAGTATAGACTTGCATCAAAATTATTACGAAGATATTCTATTCTTAAACCCGTGTATTACACGAGTCTAATAACATTAAAAGTGTTTTTAAAGCATAGAAGTAAACTGGTTTTCAAGTATCGAATTAACCTATTCTTTACTATTTTTATTATTATAATATAAATTAATAATTTATTTAACAGATGTTTTAAACATATAGCAAAAAATACTTTTAAAGAATAAGAAGGTGTTGTCACATTAATATTATTTGAAATCGTTTATTATAAGTAGAATTCTTACTAATACCTAATTATATATTTTAGATAATTCAAAAGTAATTGATCAATATCTAAGTAGACAATAAAACATTTATTAGTATTAAGTTGTTAAGGAATTTTTCATTGTTTTGTATTAACTAATTAATTAATAATAATAATAATATTAGTGAATTGAAGGAGAGAATAATGCCATGTGGCATTATGTAGACTCTTTTATTAGTATGAGAATGCCATTTGGCATTAAGTATACCCTTTTATTAGTATTAGATATATATATGTAATAATAATATAATGTATAATAATATTAAAATAACATATCTGTAAAATATATGGCTTGTACTGATGCATAATATTATATAAAAATATAAATGTCGCAAGGTCGACGATTTTGGCTATATGTGTTCACTTAATTATGTGTGATTACCCTGTTGTGTTTGGTTGCTATCCATTTTGTGACAATAATATATATTGCTAATGATTCAGATGGAAAACGCAGAAAATCAACCGGCAAACGAAGTTAATCAATCTGAACCCAATAATGAAGACCATTTTCTTAATAGGCAAGATATAGAAAATATCGTTGCTCAGGGAATAGCCAATGCTATCCCGGCAATTGTTGTTGCCGTTAAGAATCCGGCTGAACCTTCCCAAGCTAACCATAGTAAACGCACTCGCGATGATAGTTTCAGTAACATTGTAAATGAAGGTGGCAATAATGACAATAATGTGGTTCAAGCCCCAATATTTAAGAAAATGAAAGTTGCAACACCTGGTTGCACTTCTAAAGAATTTCTTGCCTGTAAGCCAGTCGAATTTGCAGGCAATGAAGGGGTGACTGCCGCACTGCGTTGGTTAGAAAAGACCGAAGCAGTAATTAAAATAAGTAAATGTGCTGAGGAAGACAGGGTCATGTATGCATCCCACCTTTTCAAGGAAGAGGCGTTAGAATGGTGGAACACGGTGCTACAGGCAAAGGGAAGTGACGTGGCTTATTCCATGAGTTGGGAGGAATTCAAGGAATTAGTAGAAAGAAAATTTTGTCCCGCCTATGAAAAGGAACAAATGACAAACAAGTTCCCGAACCACCGGATGGTGGACGTTGACTGTCGAGGGTATACTTCGAAATTCTTCGAGTATGCTAGAATTGTACAAACTCTGGCTTCGCCAGAACCGGTGCTTATTTCTCGCTACATTTAGGGGCTAATTAGAGAGATTCGTGATATACTCAAAGCTGTGAGACCCCGCACAATTGACGATGCGGTCGAACTGTCCAACACCTTGACTGACGGACTGGTGCGCACGAGAGAAGAAAATAGGAAAAAGGAATTGGCCCAAAAGATTACCCAAGGATTTTGTGGGGGTAATAATACTAATAATTTTAGGAAAAAGGGAACCGGACAATCGTCCACACCGCCATTTTGCGGGAATTGTAAAAAGAAACATTTTGGAAAATGTAAGGAAAATTGCAATTTCTGCATGAGGCCAGGCCACCGAGAGGAGGAACGCAGGAAGAAATCTGTAATCTGCTACAACTGCGGCGAAACAGGACACTTCAAGTCCGATTACCCAAAATTGGTTAAGGCAGCTGATAACAAAGCCAAACCTGCCGAAGGAACAAATAAGAAGAATGCAAGAGCCTTCCAGCTGACAATGCAAGAAGCAGATCTGATTCCCGATGTGATAGCTGGTACGTTCCTTGTACATGGCGTTTACGCAAAAGTATTGTTTGACTTTAGTGCAAACCAAAGTTTTATAAATACTCCATTCTGTCAAGCTCTTAAGCAACCTTTAACCAAACCTAGGCAAGTTTTTACGATAGAAACGGTAGATGGTAATTCTGTCAAAATAGACAAGGTTTTGCAAGAAGGGAAAATAGAACTTCCAGGACATAAATTTTCTGCAAACCTGCTACCTATGAATTTAGCCGGATTCGATGTTGTGTTAGGAATGGATTGGTTAGTAGCCAACCATGATCGAATCCTATATGATAAAAATTCCATAGAAATTCATACACCAGCAAGAGAAGTAATTGTAATTTCAGGAGATAAGCCGCGTAAACCAATGAAGTTCATTTCAGTAATGAAAGTTGCAAGTTATGAACGAAAACAAGGACTAGTGTATATGATTTCGGTAATCATTAACACTAAAAGTAAGGAACTTAAAGAAATTCCAGTAGTGTCAGAATACCCGGATGTATTCCCAGAAGAGCTACCAGGATTACCGCCCAATAGGGAAGTAGAGTTTAGAATTCATCTAATTCCTGGAACTACACCAATAGCTAAGGCACCTTATCGATTAGCACCCACAGAAATGTTAGAACTGAAAAAGCAGTTAGATGAATTGTTAGGCAAAGGATTCATACAACCTAGTTCATCCCCTTGGGGAGCACCCGTGTTGTTCGTGAAAAAGAAGGATGGTTCCATGCGGATGTGTATCGATTATAGGGAATTGAATAAAGTTACAATCAAGAATCGATACCCATTACCTAGGATTGATGATCTTTTTAGTCAACTTCAGGGAGCTAGATATTTCTCTAAGATAGACTTGCGTTCCGGATATCATCAATTGAAGGTACAAGAAGAAGACATACCTAAAACTGCTTTCAGGACTAGGTATGGTCACTACGAGTTTACAGTCATGCCATTTGGACTAACGAATGCTCCTGCAGCATTTATGGACATGATGAATAGGATCTGTAAGCCGTATTTGGATAAATTCGTAATTGTCTTCATCGACGATATACTTATTAATTCCAAAAGCCAGGACGAGCATTGTGAGCACCTACATGCACTCTTAACTCTATTAAGGAAGGAAAAGTTGTACGCCAAATTTTCGAAGTGTGAATTTTGGTTACAGGAGGTGCAATTTTTAGGACACATGGTGAATCACGAAGGCATTCACGTAGATCCCTGCAAGATAGAAGCGATCACAAATTGGAAGATCCCACAATCAGCTACCGAAGTTAGAAGTTTTCTAGGGTTAGTAGGTTATTATAGGCGCTTCATTAAAGACTTTTCTAAGATAGTTGTTCCATTAACTAAGCTAACCTCTAAAACTCTTAAGTTTGAATGGGGACCCAAGCAAGAAGAGGCCTTTAGGATTTTAAAGCAAAAGTTAACAAATGCCCCAATTCTGGCCTTGCCAGACGGAACAGAAGATTTTGAAGTATTCTGTGATGCTTCTAAGCTAGGATTCGGATGTGTGCTAATGCAACGCAAAAAGGTAATTGCGTATGCATCAAGGCAGTTGAAAAAGCATGAAGAGAATTATACGACTCACGACTTAGAATTATGAGCAATAATTTTTGCCCTTAAAATTTGAAGACATTATCTGTACGGAAGTAAGTTTACGGTCTATATATATCATAAGAGTTTAAGATACATATTTGGGCAAAAAGAATTGAACATGAGGCAAAGAAGATGGATGGAGATTCTAAGTGACTACGACTGTGATATTCAGTATCACGAAGGAAAGACAAATGTAGTAGCAGATGCCCTAAGTCGTAAGTACCATGAAAAGCAAAGGCAAGTTCGTGCTCTTAGATTAAATCTCCAATTAGATTTAATGGAACAACTGAAGAACGTTCAGGAAACAGCAATCAAGGATGATGCTGAAGGAATAAAAGGACTAATAAAGGAGTTAGAACAAGGAACTGGTGGAATTTGGAGATTCCATAAGAAGAGGATTTGGGTACCTAAGCAAGGAGATTTAAGAGACAAGATTTTAGAGGAAGCCCATAAATCTAGATATACGATGCATCCTGGTAATAACAAGATGTACCAAGATTTAAAAAATAACTTCTGGTGGATAGGAATGAAAAAGGACATAGTCAGATACGTTTCAAAGTGCCTAACTTGTTCACAAGTTAAGGCAGAACACCAGAAACCCTCAGGGTTGCTTCAACAGTTAGAAATGTCTGTATGGAAATGAGAACTCATAACAATGGACTTTGTTACTAAATTGCCCAAAACCAGGAAGGGTAACGATGCAATCTGGGTGATTGTGGATCGATTAACCAAATCAGCTCATTTCCTGCCAACGAAGGAAACCTTTAGCATGGAAAGATTAGCAAAGTTGTACGTAGATGAGGTAGTATCCTTACACGGAGTTCCACTCTCCATTGTGTCAGATAGGGATAGTCGTTTCACTTCGCATTTCTGGACGAGTTTCCAAGAAGCCATGGGGACACGCTTGAATCTAAGTATTGCATACCATCCCCAAACAGATGGACAAAGTGAAAGGACGATTCAAACCCTTGAAGACATGCTCAGAGCATGTGTAATCGATTTCGGTGGAAATTGGGATGACCACTTACCATTAATAGAATTCTCCTATAACAATAGTTACCACACCAGCATAAATGTTGCCCCGTTCGAAGCACTTTATGGACGAAAGTGTCGAACTCCCGTATGCTGGGCAGAAATAGGAGAAAATCAATTACCAGGTCCCGAGATTGTACAGGAAACCACCGACAAGATAACTCAAATAAAGGAAAGATTAAAAACGGCTCGAGATCGCCAGAAAAGTTATGCAGACAATCGACGCAAGTCGCTAGAATTTTAAGTTGGAGACAAGGTACTCTTGAAAGTTTCTCCTTGGAAAGGGGTAGTTCGGTTCGGTAAGAAAGGAAAGTTAAGTCCAAGGTACATAGGACCATTCACAGTTACCCAACGAGTAGGACCAGTTGCTTATAAATTACAACTACCAGAAGAGCTAGCCGGGGTACATGATGTGTTTCATGTATCTAACCTTAAGAAGTGTTTATCTAACGAATCACTGGTAGTACCTCTTCAAGATATAGAGGTAAATGAAAGGTTGAAATTCGTTGAAAAACCTCTTCAAATAGAAGATAGAAAGGTCAAACACCTTAAACACAAGAGATTGGTACTGGTCAAAGTAAAGTGGGATTCGAAAAGAGGAACTGAGTACACATAGGAACTGGAATCGGAAATGAAGCGGAAGTACCCTTACCGGTTTCAGTAAATCTCGAGGATGAGATTTTAAATAAGATGGGGAGGATGTAAGGACCTGCACAAAAATGCCCCAAAAACACTTCGTAAGTAGAAACCCGAACCCTTAAAACCCTAATTTTCATGAAAAATCAAGAAAATCAAATTTTCTAAGTTGGTCGCGGGCCGCGAACGATCCAAGGGGGATCTACGCGGGGCGCGACAGCCTTGCAACTCTCCGGATAATGATCAAGGCCACGTGTCATACACGTGGCAGACCTAGGCTATGACACAGCAGCCCTAGCCGTAGCTAGGGTGACCCTCGCAGGCCGCGTAGAATGGCCTTAAGGGCTTCGCAGGCCGCGTCAAACTCAAAAATCAGCTATAAATTAGACGTTGCATGGCCTTTCTTCTGTGTTCGAAATTTACTTTAAAAAAAGGTCAAAATTCTGCTTAAAACGTGTGTTTAAGTGTCGAGACGCTGCTACGATTACAGGGTAATAACTCGATCACTGCTACGATACAATGTCCGATCGATTGAAACCGATCCGATGGATGTTTAAGTGTTGTCCGAATTTGGGCTATACTTTGTCATTCGCCGTGAGGGTTTTGATTTCGTGAAATTATCGTAAATGTTGTATTAAGTTACTAACCTAGTTTCGTTTGCATTATTTAACTAGGTTACCAGGCTTAATCAGTAGGCAAACTCTGTCCAGTTAAAACTGCAATGTGAGTCATTCTGTTTTTATCAAATTGCTTCACAAAACCCTAAATGTTTTCCAGTTATACTTTGAAGTGATTAAGTCTTTGCTAATCTTTAATTACTGGCAGTAAGTGGGGGTTTTGTGCACATTACTACTAATGATTTATCACTTTAGGTGGGCGAGCCTAATTAGTGATATGTCCACAGTCTTAGATCCGGTCGAGTGACAACTGAAGCAGCTAATTATAAGATAGGGGCAAATGTGAAAACTCTTAATGCTGTAAATTGTAACAATGTGTCATTTTGTGCAAATTGAATGACTCGCCAGTATTTCTCCGCTGATAAAATCTTTTTAAACATGTTTCAGGTGATTTACTATGAACAAGTAAAAGTGTCGTGTAGCACTACCAGCTTGGATAAAGTGGCTCAGTAAATAAATAAACATGTTTTTGTAAACAGGGGATTTCCCAGTGAAATTCCTTTATTGTAAATTACGGGGTTTGTCCTGAAACTCGAAATAAAATAAATGGGTGTTTTCAGTTTTAAATGACCCTGTTAAGATTTCCGCTGCCAAATTATATACTAATCCCACGGGTTTTCTGTCCCGCGGCATTCGAACCAGGAAACTGGGACGGGGGCCGTGACAAAAGGACTGCCGGAATTTCAAGGGTGGTGTTGGGTCTGTGGTGGGCTATTGCAGTGTTGCCTGTTATCTTGTGACAAGGTTGTGCGTCAATGTTGTTCAATTATTCAAGCCTTGTCGATTGTCAATTATCGTTCAACTGCCGGAATCAGTAGCCAAAGCCCTTGTCGATTGCCGTTCACCTGTTCAAGCCTTCAAGGTTGTGCGTCGATGTTCGTGTTCTTCATTTCAATCTCCCACTTTTCCAATTGTCGTCTAAAGAGAGACCTAATATTCTCTTATTATTGTTATTTTTTAAATCAAAAAGGTATTGAGCTAACTAAATGTAATGGGCTAACTTATAAAATTTAAGAATTGTTTTGTAAAATGAGGCTATCAACAACTTAGTGTTATATATATATATATATATATATATATATATATATAGGCCGATTAACGTACAATGGCTCTTATCGTACAAAATGTACGCGATCATCCCAGCCGTACGATTTGTTGCGAATTCACTCTTAAACATGCGATTTTGCTGAAAAAACCAACATGCGAAATTGCTTTATATACCAACATACGATTTCATCATATTTACCAACATGCGAAATTGCTACAAAAAACATGCGAATTCATCAAAAATACCAACATGCGATTTTCAACATTCTTTTTTATAACATGCGATTTCACAATTGCGTACGAGCATACGATAAGCCCTATTGTACGTTACACTTTTTCTATATATATATCATATTTTTTCTTAAATTGTGCCTCTTAAAATGATGGGTCCTGACCGGTGGTCCTCCCCACCCACCCCAATTTAGCACCAGCAGAAATAGTTCAATGTTAAAACTTTTACAAACATTTCACATTATGGAGCAAATAATGGTTCACAAAACATAAGTTGAAGAGTGTAGGTTGTTCTCATACACATTTATATATAGTATAATTTGCAACATATTTTGGCAATATGGTGTTGTACTACTAGCTTAATTGGTGTTCTCAGCAACAAAGTGTTGTACTATAGGCTTTGTTTGTTTAATGTGATGTTTGTGGTTCCTTTTCTTTGAAGGTTTGCTCATTCATGTTCACTTCTTCACCTAAAGTCTGCAGTCTCCACCCTCAAACTTCACTTTCAACGTCTCTCCCTGGTCGCCGACATCAAAGTTCAAGCCCTAATTTCCAACCCCTCAACATAAATCGAAACAAAAATTTCAGTTGTAACCTTTGCTTACTAGGTTGTGCCTTGCTTTACCAATGATTCATTCTTGAGACGCACCTTTGCAAACTTTTAGCCACGTAGTCTGATTCATTTGTTTTGTCTAAGCAAGAGAGATAGAGAGGCTAAGAGAGAGAAAGTGTATTCGGTGTAGATAGAGAGAGAGAGAGGCATGGGGCGGAGGTAGCGGCGGTGTTTAGGGTTCCGCCAACGACCGGCCTTCTTCAAAATTTTGAGAGAGGTTGAACAGATTCTGAGATAGAGAGAGTGAGTGGCGCCGGGATATAAAGAGAAGGATCATAATGAGAGAGAGATCGGGATCTTTTCCTCCCACCGATTCACCATAAAATCCGGCCACCTGCTGGGCTTATTGCGGTACGTCTCCATTAGTTTTTTCTAGCTGTCTCTTTTTTCCCAATTGTCGTTTGTATGGTTGGAGCCGGGGGTCTCTCTGGAAGCAGCCTCTCTATCCCTATGGATAGAGGAAATGTCTGTCTACATCCACCCTCCCCAGACCCTATAAGTAGCTTTGCTATTTGTGGGATTTACTGGGTATGATTGATTGATTGTCGTTTGTATGGTTCTCTCTCTTTTACCTGGGTTCTCAGGCGCATGGACCACTCATCTGTTACCCAAGTTAACCTTCAACTGACTTGGGCTTCTTCTGGTAAACAAGATGTTGAAGATTACAACGGTTGGGTCTTTGGGGAAAAAGTGTTGGCTCCAAAAGGCAGACAAAAGGTAGAAAGTTTCAAGATTTTTAAATTTGTTGATTTGTTGTTAATTAGTTGATTTTCGATTTTGGGATGATATTGGATCTAAAGTTGGTTTTTTTTTTTGTTGAATTAGGGTTGCCGACATTTTTTTTTGTTTGACATAAGTAGTTCAGTTGTGGCTTTACTTGCTGTGTTTGCTCATTTAGCATTGTCAAAAAAGGGTAAATTATTTTTATTTATGGTATTTTGTTAATTTTCTAACTGTTGGAACTGGAGGATTGTGTTGTTTAGTTAGACTGGAAGGTATGGAGGAGGCAAGTCCTCCAAGGATGGGCCGCCACGTCACCGCCACGTAGGAGGGGCTTGAAGGGGATGGACCTAGGGGGTGGAGGATGGGGCTAAATATATATATATATGTATAGCTTGGTGTGTGGAGGAGAGGCCCGTCGACTTCGGCTGCGGGGCGACGAAGAAGCCGGAACGGGGGCGGTGTGGGGGACCGGCGCCGCGCCTCGCCGGGCCTAAGCCGGCCCCCATACCGCTTAGTCTTATGAAAATGGGATTTGTACAGAATTTTGTTTTGATTTTGTGTCAGGTTTTGTTTTTCGGTTTCATGTTTTGGTTGATAAGAAATCGTTGGGTTCGGAAGATGGATTAAAAGTGGACGAATGTTTTGATGAGCCAATGATGGAAAATATTGATGAGAAAGTTGATGTGATTGCAAAAGAAGGTATTAATTGTGTTTGTTAGTTATCTCTCTTTGGGCTTTGTGGAAAGAAAGAAATGGAGTGGTGTTCAATAGTAAATTGTCATCTCTACGAAGGGTCATGGAGGAAATTAAATGTCAGTCTTTTCTATAGATTTCGAGCAGGTCCAAGCAGTTTAGTAAGAGGTGGGATGAATATATGGTGTGTGTGTTGTTTGCAAGTGTTTATGTTCCCTGTTTTTGGTGTAATGTGTTTGGTCTAGCTTCTTGCTAGCATTTTGGAAATAAAATTTGTTCGCTGTTCAAAAGTATCAAAAAACTAATGTTTTCATTATTTCTCTGTTTTGTTTTAATGTAGGTATTTGGTGTTCAAAAAAATATTTTATTGGAACAATGTTCTGGGATGACAACTATGGAACCCATGGATTATTTCAGGAGGTAAGGGATCTGATAATTTCACCAATTTCCCTTGACCACACAATGACTGTTTAGACAGTATTTATATTATGCATAACCAGCAACATTTGGAAATATTTCGTACGCTTGCTTTATCGTAGGTTTTAGCTTTAATATTGATCACAAGGTACATAATTCTTCACTCTGAAAAACATTGGTCACATAAATCACGATTAGGATTTTGGTGTTCGGCGGTATTGCATGAAATAGTGATGATTCTGATTTGCAAGGGAATCATGGTACTTGATAGTCGATTTTAAGAACAACAATCATCAGTTGAAGTTGTGGATTTGTGATTTCAAATGATTTCAAGGTAAATAAGCAAGAATGGTTTATGGTGTAATTATTTGTACAACTTGCCAGAAAAAAAAAAGACCCCTTGATATATTTTAACACCCCAATGCAATAGCTGGAAATTTTTCAAGCCCCCGAGGCATCGCGGCGGGGTACTTTTCTAGTTGTTCAAAAGTATCTAGTGGTATAATTACATACACAAAACAAGCTTGATTACACGACCATGACATACAAAGACTTCACTTATCGATCTTCAATTTTAAAAATGTATCACATTAAGTTTACTCCACACATAGATCAACAATACCAAATACCAAGTGAATATATAAAGGTTTTAAACCTAAAAACACAGCTAAAGTTTGGAAATCATAGTCCAAATAATCAACTTCTGTTTTTTTCTTCATTAACCTACTGGCACTCATTCCTGAATATTCATGAACAACATCAAATAATTTATACAGTAAAATCTATATACATATTTATTTAAAAAAAAATTATCTGCAACTTCAGGTGTTATTTTTATTGGGCATGACAAACGATATGAAATTAAAATTTAAAAAATGAAAGAAGAGTCAACTGCTTTGACACAGGGCTCAAGACATTCTTTATCACCTTGCGAATCATTTCACCAATATTCTTTCCTTCCTTTATTCAAAAGTAGTAAATTGATTTTTACCTCTAACCTACCCTGATTTATTTTTATTTTTTACTATTATTTCAAAATTAAATTAAATTCGATTATATTTTTGTTTTAAAATGAGCAAACTTTGTATACAAATGTTTTTTAATCTATATTTTAGAGCTCTAAATGTTTATTTTATTAAACTTTGGCCGTATTAAATGTTTTAATGTAAAATGGTTATAATTCATAGTCCCATTAGATAAATGCTATACATCTAATTTCTTTAAGGGAAATCAATTTCTTTAAGGGAAATCAACAACGTAAACTTTAACCCGAATTCTAAACTTAATTTTAAGACAGGTAAAGTGATTAGTTGAGGCGTTTTAATATTTATTTAAGTCATCAGAGGTCTTGCATACATTTAACATGTTAAAAATCATTCTTTTAAATTTCAGAGGTCTTGCATATAAATACATGTAGAAGTCTTTTCAATAAAAAAATTCAAAAACTACAAAAATTAAAAAAAAAAAATATTACAAAACAGTAAAAAAAATACAAAAATATTTTTTATTGGAATAGCTTTCTACACATCTTTATATGCAAAAGCTCTGAAATAAATTTATAAAAAGTAAATTTTAACATTTTAAATTGAATTTTTAAGATATATTTAAAATGTTAGATATATTGTTCTCCGGTTCCTTACTTTTTTAGTGTTCTCTATTGAATTTTACACTATTAGATTATTATATAA
>JARYGA010044224.1:0-188981 GCA_030545235.1 Helianthus tuberosus | reverse complement strand
ATATCAGCTATTCAACAAGTCACAAGCACCGTTAAGCTTTAATTTCATACACAAAATTAAACAATTCACTTAGATTGTCAATATACTGATCCACTTAAATTCTCACACGAACTTCAATCTGTTCAGGATACGGATTTAGTGTTTTAGAGACTTAAGCTCATTCATGTGTCCCACCTCATGAACATACTCCCGTATCCAGATCCCAATATTCAGTCTTATAGGTGAGTATACCACAGATGATATCTGTAAGGGGTTAAATTGCGAAAGCCGTGAGAGCTCAGGTCAGAACTTTCGTTCTGCAGAGAGATGACGGCTTCGACTTTTGGTGGGTCCCCTTTAGAGGATCTTTTTTACAACAGCAATGATTATCATTTTTAATGTTTCATCATTTTTGTGCTGAGGGCGGTGCTATATTTCAAGCAAGCAGTAAAGTATGATACGGGGACTAGGCCATTGCTTCCGCAAAATCAGAAGTCCCGGGATAATACTCCAGATATCACTGAGTATAAAGACATGGTATCTCAGAAAGAGGGATCTTTCAAACAAGATTTCAGGGGTTACCTATATATCCAAGTAGTGTTCCCCACGAAATAAGCCAATTTAAATTTAGGTTTATATCCCGAACAAACCTACTAAATGTGTAAAAACCTATCGGCACATCATCAACGAGACTGTTTAAAACTTTTAAACTTTACATTTCTTTAGCATACCGTAACTATCAAGCCATTGTACTATCGTCTTCCCTTTTTACACAAGCTCTTTTCTGTTTACTATTGTTTTTTTTATATTTTGAAAATATCTCATGTTTTTGGATTTTTGAATTTTTTACTGTTTTTGTATTTTCTGAAAATATTACCCTATACTCTCCCCCTAAATACCAAAGCGAGTAAAAAATCGACAAACCATTGCAGATTGCTTCTCAACATCATCTACAATGTCTCTTTCATCAACGCCAAGAATTTCCTCCAACACCGATAAAAGCTTCATACCGTTCAATTTTAACAAGTATTGAAAACGAGTTTTATCAAATGCTTTGGTATGTAAATCAGCTTTTTGTTCGTCAGTGTGAATTTTCTCAATTCGTATCAACTTCTTCTCGAAACAATCGCGAATGAAGTGATGACGAATTTCTATGTGTTTCGTTTTAGCATGATGAACAAGATTTTTAGTAATGTTTATCGCTGCCTCATTATCAACAAAGATAGGGGTGTTAAGAAATTGCAAACCGTAGTCGCGCATCTGTTGCTGAATCCACAAGATCTGAGAACAGCAACTGCTAGCAGATACATACTCCGCTTCACATGTGGATAAAGCCACAGAGGTATGCTTCTTGCATTTCCAGGTAACCAATCTTGGTCTGAAAAACTGGCACCCCGCTGTTGTTGATTTAGCGTTAACTTTGCAGCATCCGAAATCGGAATCGGAATACCCTTCGAGCGTGAAATCGCCTTCTCTTGGATACCACAACCCCAGTGATGGAGTTCCTTTCAGGTAGCGTAATATCCTTTTCACAATCACCATATGCGAAGCTCTCGGGTTAGATTGAAATCTTGCTGCGAGGCAGGTTAGATACATGATATCGGGTCTTGAAGCTGTCAAGTACATCAGCGATTCGATCATGGAACGATATAACGTTTCATCTACCTTCTCTCCGGTGAGATCAGGATTTATCTCATGGTTCGTCGCTAATGCGGTGGAAGCTGGAGTAGAACCTGACATCCCAAATTTCTCTAAGATATCATGAACATACTTCGTCTGATGTATGAAAATTCCCTTAGGCAGTTGATCAACCTGTAGTCCCAAGAAGAATTTCATCTCACCCATCGATGACATTTTGAATTTCTGCTTCATAACTTTTTCAAAATCTTTGCACAAATTTTCATTTGTAGACCCAAATATGATATCGTCCACATATATCTGAACTATCAGAAGATGTCCGTCGACCTCTTTAGTGAAGAGAGTGGCATCCACTTTTCCACGGATGAAGTTGTTGCCTAGCAGGTGTTGAGACAATGTCTCGTACCACGCTCTCGGGGCCTGGTGTAAACCATACAGTGCTTTATCCAGTAAATAAACCTTGTCTTTGTTGATTGGATCGGTGAAGCCCGATGGCTGTCCAACATATACCTCCTCTTTTACCTTCCCATAGAGAAACGCCGATTTAACATCTAGCAGATAAACTTTAAATTTTTTCGAAGATGCAAATGCTAGGAAGATTCTGATCGCTTCAAGTCTAGCAACTGGAGCATACACTTCAGTGAAATCTATCCCCTCCTGCTGACTGAAACCCTGGACTACGAGTCGAGCTTTGTTACGAATAATAATTCCTCTATCGTCTCTCTTACACTTGAACACCCACTTGGTTTTATCTTCCTTTGACCATCAGGCAAGTCTACCAATTTCCACACTCCTAACTTCTCAAACTGACTCAGCTCCTCTTGCATCGCATTGACCCAAGAATCTTCAGTAAGTGCCTCCTTATATGTTCTCGGTTCAATATGCAAAATAAAACAACTATGTGAAAACTCAGTTTGTAATGGAGCAACTGTTGAATAAAAACAAGTAAGGCCTTGGTCAATTTGACGTCTAGTGCGAACGCCTGATTGTAATTCTCCAATAATCAGCTATTCTGGATGGTACGAAAGAGTTCTCGGCATCACCTCGCCTGTAACATCTACTTCACCTTCCAAATTTGTGACATTCTGATTTGCACCTTGTTCACTGACTGGAATAGTTTGACTTAAAATCTGGATCTGCTCCCCCTCAGAATCTGAATCACCACGATCGAATACAGGTCTATCATCAGATTCTTGATTATCATTGACAGCCGTCTGATTGTCAAGAGCTTGCTGAACATCATCATGTTCTCCAGGATTACTTGGACCAGCTTCATCATCATTGGAAGCTTTTTGACGTGTAGAATAATCAGCTGGAAATCTTTCTTGAGATTCTTCATACTCTCTCAGAATATCTAACTCGTCAAAGAAATCTGGTTCCTCTTCTTCTTCCATGTCAAACGAATCCCACAGTGTATCGTAATGAAAACGCCATGAGTCGCCTGGATTCTGTGGTGGCATTGTGTGACCTTGACATTCAACATTGTGTGCTTCAATAATCCGCTTCGAGCTTGGAACAAAGACTCGCTTTAATGGACTTGAGTAACCCACAAATATTCCTTCAATGCTCTTTGCACCAAATTTTCCAAAAGGCTCTAGAACTGTGTAGGGATACCCAAACGGTTCTAAATACTTCAGGTTCGGTTTGTGATTATTGATCAGCTCATAACATGTCTTGTTGAATTTCTTCAATGTAAGAACCCGGTTTAGCGTATAACATGCGGCTGATACTGTTTCTGCCCAAAAGTTGACAGGTAATTTGGAATCAGCAAGCATCGTCCTGGCCGTTTCGATTAGCGTCCTGTTCTTTCTTTCAGCGACTCCATTCTGTTGCGGAGTGTAAGGAGCACTAAATTCATGCAATATACCTCTCTCATCACAATACTCTTCCATCTTGTTGTTCTTAAACTCAGTACCATTATCACTTCTTATTCTTCTAATACGCCTTTGGTACAAATTTTCAATTTTTCTGAACAACGCCATCAAACTTTCAAACGTCTCATCTTTTGACTTCAAAAATGATACCCATGAAAATCTTGAGTAGTCATCTGTTACTACTAGACAGTAGAGATCTCCAGTTATGCTTTTGACGTTTACTGGACCAAACAGATCAATATGAAGTCTCTCTAACGGTCTTGAAATATAGTTTTCTTTCTTTCCAGGGTGAGATTTCTTCTTTTGCTTGCCTTTGACACAACTAATGCACTCCGCCTCAAGATGAAAACCTTTTACATGAACACCAATAACTAACTCATTATGCACCAGGTGATTCATTTTTCGCAGATGAATATGGCCCATCTTTCGATGCCATAACTGTGATTCTTTTTCCGTTGCTCTTGACATAAAACAGTGAGCCTGGCCCGTTGTAGTAGTTGTTATACTCATGTCTAAAACATACCGATCATTGACTCTGGGCGCTCTCATGATAACCCACTCTTCAGGAACAATAAATCCTGGTTTCAAGATCAAACATTCTTTGTGTGTAAAGTGCGTTGTATACATACGATCACAAATCTGAGATATGCTCAGAAGATTGTTCTCAAGCTCGGCGATGTAGTTAACTCTCTCAAATGTGACAATACCATAAGATAGAGTTCCCTCACCAACTATTCTACCACCTTGGTTGCTTGCAAAACCCACATATCCTCCATTAAACCCACGAACATCATACAATAGGGTCTTCTTCCCCGTCATCTGCCAAGAAGCTCCACTATCCATAATCCAACGTGAAACGAATCTTGGAAGCTCCTGCACATATCACAAACACTTTAGTTAGATTGTGATGCTACCCAAGCCTCCTTTGACTCGGGTAACTTGACATTGATGTGAGTTTTTATAGTGTAAAGTGGCTGAAAATTCTTATCATTCATCTTTAAGCTTTCCTCAGACCCAATCTCAACCTTTTTGTACTAAAAAAATGGATGGAGTTAACCCAGAGGACTAAAATGGCTACATATGAAACTATTTGGACTAAAATGGCACCATTTCAAACCTTAAAATGGCACCACATTCGACCCCCCGGTTTAATTTTTTTTTTTGGTATATACGTTTTCCACCCCTCCGGTTTTATAAAAAACATATTTATATAGCCTAAATAAAATTATTTATATAGCCCATTATAATAACTTGGATTGCATGTTTATTACTTAGCCCATTAATGATATTATGATAAGCCTAAAAAAACCCAATGTAAAAAAGATTGGGACTTGGGTGTTAAACGCTGTTGCTGCTAACCGGTCAAAAAAAAAACATTGCTTTCTTGCTGCTAACTGGAGACGAGGAGAACAGAAGAAACAAAACGCAGGTGCGGCTGTCTTCTTCCTTCGACTAATCAACTTCAAGGAGACGAGGTTGGGCTGCTCTAATCGATTAATCGACTTCAACTCTTCAAGGTATGAGTTTTTTTTATCTTTAGGTTTAAATTAGGGCTTAATTTATGTGATTTAGGTTTAAATTAGGGATGAAATTGGACCAATTTTTGCAGTAAACTTGTTGAAATTAGGGATTTAGGGGTGAAATTAGGCTGTAACCATGCTAGACATTAGAAAAAGAAAATACATTGTTGATGGTTAATTAGGCTGTAACAGGCTGTAACTTGTTGAAATTAGGGATTTAACTTGTGTTGTTTCTTGTTAGATTACGTATTTTATTTGATATTAATATTTGACCCGATCCGACCCGAATCGAATCACCGACGTCCGACCCAAACATAGAATTTTTTTTTAGGTCCATCACTCCAATAACAACCTACTTAGATTTCAATTCTTTGGGTTCATACAAATTATCTATAGGCTATGGTTGAGCCGCCTACTTAGTTTATGCATGTTTGTTGTTAACCAGGATTTCACAATGAATTTGGATAAGAGCTGGACTAAAATCACTAATAAAGTAGATCCAAAGTTCATAAGAGGAGCCATAGCGTTTGCAAAATGGGCTGAAAGATATGCTGATACTGAAGGTCGGATACATTGTCCATGTACAAATTGTGTGAATGCAAGAAGACATGTTCCCGATGTTGTTGCTGATCATATCATACAGTATGGTTTTGAACCAACATACAATGTATGGATATATCATGGTGAACATCTGCCAGGTTATGAAACAGACACAGACGAAACAAACAGTGAATTTGAAGAAAGTGATAACGAATCAAACGACGGTGTTGGTGAGTTACTTGATGATGCTTTTCCTACGGGTGGCAATACTGAAGCCGAAACTTTAGGGACGGTGCTGATCAGTGTAGTAACCCAAATGTGGAGAAGTTATTTGTCGATATGATGAAGCCTTTATACCCAGGGTGTGATGAGTTTTCTGTACTAGGCTTTTTATTGGAGTTGATGAATGTCAAGGTAACATGTAAAATGACAAATGTGTCAATGGATATGATTCTAAATTTATTCAGTCGAGCTTTCAAGGACGCAAACTTGCCGAAGAACCATTATGAAGCGAAAAAGTATTTACGCACTCTTGGACTTGGATACGAATCTATCCATGCGTGTAAACATGATTGTGCATTATTTTGGAAAGAAAATGCAAATTTACAAACTTGTCCGGTGTGTAGCACTAGTCGTTATGAAGAAAATAGTAAAGGGAGGAAGAAGCCGGTAAAATTCTTGCGTTACTTTCCTATCACAAGTAGACTTAAGCGTTTATATGCCTCGAGACACACTGCTAAGGAAATGTTATGGCACGATCAATACAGAACCAAAGAGGAGGGGGTTCTTAGGCATCTGGCTGACGGAAAGGCATGGAAACACTTTGATACAACGTTTCCTGATTTTGCAAATGATCCTAGAAATGTTTGCCTAGGGCTTGCAAGTGATGGTTTCAATCCTTTCAGTGCAAAGAGTCTTTCCTATAGTATGTGGCCTGTTGTGCTCATACCATACAATATGCCTCCTTGGAAGTCTATAGTCGATGCTTCATTTAGTTAGCATTGTTGATTCCTGGAAAAGATTCACCAGGAAAGGATATTGATGTATTTTTACGTCCTCTTATAGATGAGTTGAAACTTCTGTGGGATACGGGTGTTAAAACATATCATTGCGAATCAAAACAGACATTCAACATGCGTGCTGCACTTCTGTGGACAATTAATGATTTTCCTGCGTATGGTTACCTGTCCGGATGGAGACGAGTGGATACAAGGCATGCCCAATATGCAATGAAGATGCAAGTAGTATATATATACGAGATAAAATAGCATATGTAGGTCATAGGTGATTTCTCCCACTCGATCACTTTTGGAGGAAAGCAAGAGATTTCAATGGAAAGAAAGAGACTAGGCTTGCACCTAAACCTGTCAATGGAGATGATTGCTTACGTCAGTTAGAACATCTCACTATAGATCAGCATGGAAAACATAAGGCTCATGGAGGTAAAAAGAGAAAACGGAACCCACACGATTTAAACTAGTCAAAGAGAAGCATCTTCTTCGAACTCCCATATTGGCCTAAGTTGTTGATTCGTCACAACATTGACGTGATGCATGCTGAAAAAAATGTGTGTGAGAACGTGTTAGGAACCCTGTTAAACATAGAAGGAAAGACGAAAGACATTAACAAAGCTCGGCTAGATTTGGAAGATATGCACATACGTAAAGAGCTTCACTTGGTGAGGAAGAATGATCACTGGGTTAAAACACATGCTTCGTACGTTTTAACTCGCGATGAGAGAAAACAATTTTGCAATTTACTTAGCTCGGTGCGTTTTCCAGATGGGTATGCTGGAAATTTAGCTAAAAATGTAAATGTTGAGGACGGTAAGGTATATGGGCTTAAATCACATGATTGTCACGTCTTGATACAACGCATCATTCCTATTGCAATTCGTCCCTTTATGACAAAACAAATTCGCGATGCGATAGTGGAGCTGTCTCAATTTTTCAAGAAACTTACTGAAGTCACATTACACGTCACACAATTGGAAGAGTTAGAAAAAAACATAGTCAAGATTCTGTGCAAGCTTGAACAAATATTTCCCCCGTCATTTTTTACAGTTATGATGCATTTGTGTGTGCATCTTCCTCAAGAGGCAATTTTGGGAGGACCTGTGCAATCAAGGTGGATGTATCCGATCGAAAGATACCTTGGCCATTTAATGAAATATGTTGGAAACAAAGCAAAACCCGAAGGCTTGATAGCAGAAGGTTATGTTGTTGAGGAAGCTATAACATTTTGTTCACACTATTTACGAGGTGTTGAATCAAAGTTGGATAAACGTGATAGAAATGTTGACAAAACCTCTAGTGATGCTCGAAGCTTTGCGTTAGATATTTTTAGATTGAATGGTCGAGGTATTGGGAAGAAAGAAGTTCATATGCTTCCTACTAATCTTATGAAGAAAGCAATATGGTTTATCTTCAACAATTATCAAGAGGTTCAACCGTACTTAGAGTAAGTTTTTTTTAATATTTGGTTGTATATTAGCATTAAGTGTCACATGTTAGTAAATTTATAGTTTATCTACACGTGGCAGGGAACACTTACAAATTTTACAAAATCAACATCCGGAATCATTAGATTTTTCTGAGATGCAACAGTATACATTCCCGGATTGGTTTGCAAAACGAGTAACAATCAAACTCTATTTTACTTACTTTACTTTGTGATATTGTACTACACTCTAATAACATGATTACTATGTTGAAAATTGAGAACATGTTCGAGAGATGTATGCGCTCAATCCATCTCAAATTAACGAGGAGTTATATGCAATGTCTTGCCTTCCTGATAATCGAGTTTCGTCACAAAGGGGATACAAAGTGAACGGAGTAAAATTTTTAGTTAAGTCAAGCGATGACTGCAGACAAACACAAAATTGTGGAGTTACGGTACCGGGCGTTCATAATGATATCGAGGACGATTACTATGGATACCTTGATGAAGTCATTGAATTGTCATTCATAAGAGGTTATCGTATTATTTTATTCAAATGCACATGGTTTGATACTGATCGACGAAGAAAGCACGTGATATTTGAACCTCATTTCATAAGCATAGACACGTCCCGACATGCTTATAAGGATGATCCTTTCATTTTAGCAAACCAGGCAAAACAAGTGTTTTATATAAATGATATACATAAACCAAATTCACAATGGAAAATCATTGAAAGAATTACCCATAGGCACTTGTGGGATATTCCAGAAAATCAGAATGCAGAAGATATGTTAGAAGATGTCAACCTTCATCGTGAAGATGTTGAAGATGAAATTGTTGAAACTGTTGATGTTCAACATCATTCTGATGGCACTATAGATGGTTTTATTACTGATGAGATAGATGATTCTGATCATAGCATGGAAGATTTTGATTCAGAGACAAATTTGGATGAGTCAGATGCTGATAAGCCCAATAATGAAATTGAAAATGATGAGTCAGACAATGATGATTGATAATGTTCATTCTATAAATTTTGTAAGAGTTTTGATTATTTAAATTTCACTAAGTACTAGTCTCGTACTAATATATATATGTAATAGTATAATTGTTTTATGTTATCTAATCATTTATGTCACACCCTCAAATTACCACTTAGGGAGTGTCCCTGCTAGGCGTGTGACCACTAGTAATGAGCCACCAATTACATTGATTCCATAAGTTTAAAATAAAGTTTCATCATTTAATAGTAATAGAATCCAAACATAAGTAATTCAAAAACCATCTAGTTCAGCGGAAGCGTTATCGTGACATAATGTAAATACTTTCCAAATAACCATAGTAAATAAGTATTTGATAAATAAACCCATCAACGCAACCATGACCACTCACGCCCTCCAGCCAGCAAGTTTCCAATCCAAGATACCTAACGACCTGCGAGCATGTAACAAGTGTATCAGACAAAGCTGGCGAGTTCACAGTTTAAGAAAACGTTTTGTTACCAGTTGTATGTAAAACAGTTCACTGACAAATGCAGGTAATATTGTTAATATCTCATTTCCGAACAAGACGGCTCCTAAAATACATGACTGCCCTTCCCACGTACTCCTATCTAGTATTGGGCCCCGACTGGGTCATTAGTTCACATCTGTCGTATCTAGGAGCGGTGTGAGGGTGCCAAACATAAGTAGCACTACCAACTAATACTCGTTACCCTCCAGGTAATATAATAAGGGACTTACAAGAATGATAGGTGAGAATATTAACCAATACACCCGTTTTTACCCAAACCACTGACTGTCCCCAACCACTGGGACGCATGCTCGAATGTAGTGAACTCACCTTGGTTTGCTCGGTAAGACTAGTTACTTGTTTAACAGTCGGTCACAAACGCCCTCACACAGTTACCGACAACAATCAGTTGTGGATGCACAATCACTAGATATTTCAGGCACGTTAACGCACATACTCCCTAATCACATATCACGCAATCCCATGCATATGTAACACATATATTATCATACGTACTGTAACCGTTGAACATTCAATGAAATCAGCGACATACATCATAATATCATATATTCCTAAACCCTTGCTAATCATGTTCAATAGTCAGTTAATAGTATATGAATTTTTGTGTTCACAAAAGACCTATTTTCATGCAAATCAAATAACCCACATTGTCAAAAGTTGCGGCCCACCATTCAATGTATAACAAACTTTTCACTTTGACCTAAAACAGATGCATGCATGTTATAATGTGTAGACCATCAACATCACAACCATGTAAATACCTGTGCAGCCCATTAAGCTCAAACTTTGAGGGTTTGCAATGATCAAATTTTGGATACATGCTTAGCATACATATTAGATTATAATTCTAAGACATGTGCTGACATATGATGACACCTTATGTGCAGATAGTATGTATGCGACCCATTACAGTTTCATGTATAACCTATCTAGCTAAAGTGACTCGGTTACATGTAAAGCCCACATGGTTATTTTAGTTCATACATGATTCACCAACATCCCAAACTTAGAGACTAATCTTTTACGATCCCCTATCCCTAAGGCTTCGGTTCACTAAACCAACTCCCATTACTCAACAAGACTAATGTACAACATGCTCATCCAATAAGTGTTAACTTATTTAATTAATCAACAGGTGTAACTTTAAATCAAAGCACTAATATGCAAATATTCATATATGATCTCAAGCCACACGTCTGATATCATGCAATCCTTTCTTTAGTCAACAACATTATTCAAGTGTCATACATATTAATTATCAGATCACTAATAATTGATAACAAGCATTCCAGTTTGTATAATACCCTAATCATTCGTTCAGTTTCTCACTATTTGATCTTAATAATTAAACATCTTATTCATAACTTCCGGTTACGTTTTAATCAACATACATACACAACATTTGTTAATTAATTCACACATAGACAAGACCAAACAAATAAGAATTTCTACAAATAAGAAATCACTAACCAAAAGGGCTCGACCAGAGAAGATGGGACTTCGATGGAACCTACTGTCGTTGATGTTTTGGGGAAAAATAGGGTTTTCAAGGGAGTTGTGAAGTCTTTTACATAGAGTACGTAAATAATGAGAAGGGGGGGGGGGGGTGGGCTCGGTTTGGGGCTGAGATAACATAAGGGACCACATGCAACTATTATGTGTGCACATGGTGGCCGGTCCAAGTTTCTGAGTTTTTGCTTGGGCTTTACATAACCTATGCATTAATGCATAAGGGGTATTGGTTTGGGCCGAGTACGCGTCTGCAACAACAAAGGGGGGGGGGTGCGAGTGTAGAAAGGGTGTGCGGCCCCTATGCATTGTGTGGCTAAGTGTGAAGCACCAACGTCCAATAATCCGTAACGTTAACATAAAACCAATCACTCATTTACTTCATAATACAAACACGTAATGACATACAAACTTATAACGTCCAATATGATACATAGACTCGTAAACTTCCTCATTTACTTAAACACTTCACATCCCATAAACGTAAGTTACATGAAATCACCCGACAAGCAAGGGAACCAGTACGACAAAAGATTCTCAAAATTACAGTTTGTCACATCATCCCCAACTTGAAAGAAATTTCGTCCCGAAATTTAATAAGCCAACACAGAGAAATGAGGTAAACGATTAGGATGACTATGGATTTTCCTCGGGTGCCACATCATCCCCAACTTGAAGAGGAATCTCGTCTCGAGATTCACCAACTTTGCTAGATTCAGGCTTGTTTTTAGGAAAAAGGTGTGCATACTTGAGCTTCATCAGATCTTTGCGTTCCCATGTGAACTCCGGTTCACGTCTTGAGTTCAAACGAACTCTCACGATTGGAATTTGACTATGTTAACGAATCTTGACTTCCTGGTCCATCTTTTCATTAAATTCCTCGACAACTGCAACTTGTCGTTAACCTTAGGCTTTAGTAAGGGTATCACAAGCGTTTCATCGGACAAACGCTTCTATAGATTCGAGACATAAACAACATCGTGGACGTTACCCAATTCGTCAGGTAACTCGAGTTTGTAGGCCACGTTACCGTTTCCTTTCAGGATTTTGAATGGCCCAACGTAACGTAAATTAAGCTTGCCACGCTTCCCAAAGCGTACCTCACCCTCCCATGGTGAGACTTTCAACATGACTCGCTCGCATGCAGCGAACTCCCAGTGTTTCCTAAGCTTATCAGCTTTTCTGGCGGTCACGCGCTGCCGCCATACGATTCCCGATCTAAACAATCTTCTCATAGGTTTCAAGTACAATTCCTGGACCTGTGATTAGATTGTCACCCACCTTAGTCCCACAAGGAGATCGGCATTATCGTCCTTACAATGCCTCAAACAGAGCTGTCTGAATACTAGAATGGTAGCTGCTGCAGTAGAACTCAACCAAAGGTAAGTGTCCTTCCATTTTTCACTAAAGCCAATCACACACATACTCGCAGCATGTCTTTGAGTGTCAGGATGGTTCGTTTACTCTGACCGTTTGTCCTACGGTGATAAGCAATGCTCATGTCTAGACATGAGCCGAGGGTGTTGTGTCTTGCCTGTCATAAATCAGGTATAGATCAAAATCAGAGGTAACAGGAGTTGGCACCCCATGCCTAGAAACCGCCCTTCACATGTAATTACTCACAGAATATGAAGACTTGTCAATTTTCCCTGATTGCAAGAAAGTGTACTGGTTACATGAGACAATCAACGATCACCCAGGTGATATCGTCTCCATTTCGGGTTTCAAGTAGGCCAGTGACAAAATCCATGGCACTCTTTCCCCATTTCCATATGTATGTTTCTGGTTGCTAAAATCCCACCTTGACTTTCTCCAAGTCAAACATCGTTCCCATGCGTTGCTATGTGGGCCTTCAGGCCCGGTCATCCGTACATGGTCTTCAGGTTTTAATACATCCTATCAAAACTCAGATGAATAGGATATCGAGACCCGTGTGCTTCGCCTGCTCCAGTCCCCTAAGGTTACTGTATAGTGAGGTCCATATTCGTCCCATGAAGTAGCAAATATCGTCCGACCTGCCAAAGGTTGCTTCCCCATGCCCCGCATGGGTCAATATTGAGAATCCTCTTCCTTCAGTTCTCCAGCTTGAACAGAGCGAGTCTCATCGGGTAAGTTAAAGTCGATAGAGAGCTGCATAGCTCGTGCACATTCAAGTTTCACAGCCGCAATCATTCCGAAGTTCCATCCAACGGTGTCATTGGTTGCTTTAGCTCTTTCGAACATCAATACACGGGAGGCCGTTGTGATCGGTCTAGGTAATGCATTTGGTACCGTCCAAGTAATGCCCCCACTTAAATCTAAAGCCATGGTTTCCACCCCCAGGTTGCGACGCGTGTAAATCTGCTTGTAAACCCACCGAGTAAATTATTACTTTCTTCGTGTTTCGTCGGCGTGTAACTGGGACTCTGATTCGAACCATCATGGTATACCACTAAGTCACCCGCACCCTTGGGTAAAGAGGATGCTCAGTGCATTATAAAGTTGAATTCCAAAAGCTAAAAAAAACGTTCTCCTGTTTTGTCTTCCATGAACACAGCACCCTGCTGTGTTAAAGGGGTTTAAACTGCGCGATCTTCGAAAAATCCGGTGATGAATCTACGATAGTATCCAGCGAAACCAAGAAATCGCTGCATCCCCGATGGAATCCTTGGTGTCGATAAGTTTCTAGCAAAATGGATCCTAGCGAGATCCACGTGTATCCCACTTCGTTGACTACGTGACCAAGAAAGTGTACTTCTTAAATCCTGAAGTCACACTTAGGTAGACTTCGCATGGAGTTGCTCCTCCCCTAGGAGCTCTAAGATGAAATACAAGTGTCGTTCATGGAGTTCCTTTCTCCTGGAAGTGATTCAAAACGTCATAGATAAACACGGTTGACGGATCTGGCGAGATGAGGTTGACACATACTACTCATGTGATCCGAAAGGCTGCTGGTGTGTTGGATAACTTAAACAATAAGAACAGAAAATCGTTGTGGCTGCACTGTGCCTGTAACACCGTGTTAGGAATCATCCTCCCCTGGGTCTTCCATCAGGTGACAGTCAGATCTTAAGTCGGTTTCCGAATAGAAGCTTGATCATTGCAGCGGGTCAAGCAGGTTGTCGATGCGAGATAGAGGGTGACGGTCTATGATTGCCACCTTGGGGTAGTCTATACGCGTACGAAAGGACTTGTCCTTCATTTCCTCAATAGAGCTCGGGCTCCCCAGAACAAGGAGCTAGATCGCTAAAACTCCCACCCGGTAGTTCCTGAAGTTGACTAGACAGTTCTTGCAACCCTCCTGGTGCAAGACGGTATGAAGTACGAGTGATCAAGGCTGCTTCTTGCGTGAGATTAAACTGAGATTCTACCTAACAGTTGTGGAAGTAAGCCCGAAAGTTCCTCGGGTAACAAACCGAGAGGGATCACAAACAATTGGTGGATCCTCGATCCTCTTTTCCCTTAGCCCTATCATCAGTAACGGTTGCTAACACAGCGGAGTAATCCCTCCGTAGACACTTCTGGCCATCACAGCTGAAATGGAGCTAACTTTTGCACTGCTCTGATGTTTAGAACAAATAACGATCCTCCACACAAAGTTTTCTCCTCACTGGGTATATCTGCGTGATTCCTGGATAACCAATTCACAGTAACTACTGCGTTGTAACTATCGAGGATAGTAGAAGGAAGGTCGACGCCGAACACTCGTCCCACAAGGTCGTGTTTACACCCTAACGAACATATGATATTTCATTTGACTTGCCATCAGTCGATTCCACAACAGGTTGGTTTCAAGAAGCATCAGGGTTTTACAGAGCAGAGACGAGACAATCAGTTTCCAAGAACGTGCAGGCCACCATGTTGTTATTATGCCTGGCGTTGCCTATGCAATCCTAAATGCCCTTCCATGAGCATCATTTCCAGTGTTTGTCGTTTTCATTCCAAGGACTTCCAATACTGCCTTCGTTCCCCTGGGTTGTCGTCGTCGTCTTGATTTAACAACGGCCAATCCATGTCGTAGGTACCTTCATTTCCATACAGTAGGCTATAATTACGAGTACCTTGATGTCGTCGTGACTGTTGCCTCCAATGCCGTTGCTTGAAACGGAACCCTACAATCTTCCACCATCAAAGTCCATCTTTTCTCATTCTGTGCCACGTGCTACTCACTGTGCTGGTAGCCACATGTTTCACACTATAATCTGTTGTCATCGCTTATGTCCCGATTGATTCGTAAAAACTGACTCCCACGAGTCGCTGACTAGAGTTAAGAATTCAATTGAAGTCAATTTGCTGGTGTTTGTTACCGGTAATCAGGGTTTTCCAAATACTGAGGTCGGTAAAATACTACGCTTACGCTTTTGTCCTTCGATCTAGCAAGTCGATTGAGTAATACGCGGTATGCTGCGAGAGTGTTGCAGAAGTGATCACACTTCAGAGTCTAAGACGTCAATACATAGAGTTCCAGCAAACGAATAAAAGTGAGAAAGGTATAGACCAATCATTGTCGTTGCAACATCCAACTCAGGGATGTTCGTACAAGCACCTAACATTCTACACAGTTCGCTAGGCGTTCAGATGGGTGTTCAGGTAATACTCGATAGCATCGAGATTCGAAAGGATTCAGAGAGGAGTGAAAAGGTCAAGTTCAAGTAAGATACAATCACTGCTACGACTCTTATAGACTGATGTGTTTCACATCGATCAAATAACGAAACAGAACCCCCCTTTTCACTCGTTAAGTCTCACTGGGACTCACATGCACCCCACATTATTATTATGTGTGCACCCACAATAATATTGTGATTTGCAAGCTCATCTCAGCTCCTCTTAACTCATGTCAAATGGTTCCTCAAACGCGACAAGCAAGCAAAGAACATCACAAAACCCGAGTCATGAATGTTTCGGGAAATACCACCCTATCAGTCACATAACACATGCAAGTAATACATGAATTCATACTGTTGTGCTAAACGTGCAATCACATGCAATATCATATGTAAGCGTTCACTGGTTATGCAATATAATGAGTATACGAGAGACGAACCTTGCAGTCTGGAGGTGAGTGTCATGGTCGATTTCAGATCTGTTCGGTTATAGTCTGGTTTATAAAAACATTTTAAAACCAAGTTCACTATAACCAGTGGCTCTGATACCAAACTGTCACACCCTCAAATTACCACTTAGGGAGTGTCCCTGCTAGGCGTGTGACCACTAGTAATGAGCCACCAATTACATTGATTCCATAAGTTTAAAATAAAGTTTCATCATTTAATAGTAATAGAATCCAAACATAAGTAATTCAAAAACCATCTAGTTCAGCGGAAGCGTTATCGTGACATAATGTAAATCCTTTCCAAATAACCATAGTAAATAAGTATTTGATAAATAAACCCATCAACGCAACCATGACCACTCACGCCCTCCAGCCAGCAAGTTTCCAATCCAAGATACCTAACGACCTGCGAGCATGTAACAAGTGTATCAGACAAAGCTGGCGAGTTCACAGTTTAAGAAAACGTTTTGTTACCAGTTGTATGTAAAACAGTTCACTGACAAATGCAAGTAATACTGTTAATATCTCATTTCCGAACAAGACGACTCCTGAAATACATGACTGCCCTTCCCATGTACTCCTATCTAGTACTGGGCCCCGACTGGGTCATCAGTTCACATCCGTCCTATCTAGGAGCAGTGTGAGGGTGCCAAACCTAAGTAGCGCTACCAACTAATACCCGTTACCCTCCAGGTAACATAATAAGGGACTTACGAGAATGATAGGTGAGAATATTAACCAATACACCCGTTTTTACCCAAACCACTGACTGTCCCCAACCACTGGGACGCATGCTCGAATGTAGTGAACTCACCTTGGTTTGCTCGGTAAGACTGGTTACTTGTTTAACAGTCGGTCACAAACGCCCTAACACAGTTACCGACAACAATCAGTTTTGGATGCACATACACTAGATATTTCAGACACGTTAACGCACATACTCCCTAATCACATATCACGCAATCCCATAAATATGTAACACATATATTATCATACGTACTGTAACCGTTGACCATTCAATGAAATCAGTGACATACATCATAATATCATATATTCCTAAACCCTTGCTAATCATGTTCAATAGTCAGTTAATAGTATATGAATTTTTGTGTTCACAAAAGACCTATTATCATGCAAATCAAATAACCCACATTGTCAAAAGTTGCGGCCCACCATTCAATGTATAACAGACTTTTCACTTTGACCTAAAAAAGATGCATGAATGTTATAATGTGTATACCATCAACATCACAACCATGTAAATACATGTGCAGCCCATTAAGCTCAAACTTTGAGGGTTTGCAATGATCAAATTTTGGATACATGCTTAGCATACATATTAGATTATAATTCTAAGACATGTGCTGACATATGATGACACCTTATGTGCAGATAGTATGTATGCGACCCATTACAGTTTCATGTATAACCTATCTAGCTAAAGTGACTCGGTTACATGTAGAGCCCACATGGTTATTTTAGTTCATACATGATTCACCAACATCCCAAACTTAGAGACTAATCTTTTACGATCCCCTATCCCTAAGGCTTCGGTTCACTAAACCAACTCCCATTACTCAACAAGACTAATGTACAACATGCTCAACCAATAAGTGTTAACTTATTTAATTAATCAACAGGTGTAACTTTAAATCAAAGCACTAATATGCAAATATTCATATATGATCTCAAGCCACACGTCTGATATCATGCAATCCTTTCTTTAGTCAACAACATTATTCAAGTGTCATACATATTAATCATCAGATCACTAATAATTGATAACAAGCATTCCAGTTTGTATAATACCCTAATCATTCGTTCAGTTTCTCACTATTTGATCTTAATAATTAAACATCTTATTCATAATTTCCGGTTACGTTTTAATCAACATACATACACAACATTTGTTAATTAATTCACACATAGACAAGACCAAAAAAATAAGAATTTCAACAAATAAGAAATCACTAACCAAAAGGGCTCGACCAGAGAAGATGGGACTTCGATGGAACCTACTGCCGTTGATGTTTTGGGGAAAAATAGGGTTTGCAAGGGAGTTGTGAAGTCTTTTACATAGAGTACGTAAATAATGAGAAGGGGGTGGGCTCGGTTTGGGCCTGAGATCACATAAGGGACCACATGCAACTATTATGTGTGCACATGGTGGCCGGTCCAAGTTTCTGAGTTTTTGCTTGGGCTTTACATAACCTATGCATTAATGCATAAGGGGTATTGGTTTGGGCCGAGTACGCGTCTGCAACAACAAAGGGGGGGTGCGAGTGTAGAAAGGGTGTGCGGCCCCTATGCATTGTGTGGCTAAGTGTGAAGCACCAACGTCCAATAATCCGTAACGTTAACATAAAACCAATCACTCATTTACTTCATAATACAAACACGTAATGACATACAAACTTATAACGTCCAATATGATACATAGACTCGTAAACATCCTCATTTACTTAAACACTTCACATCCCATAAACGTAAGTTACATGAAATCACCCAGCAAGCAAGGGAACCAGTACGACAAAAGATTCTCAAAATTACAGTTTGTCACAATTTACTATAAATATTATGTTTGCAGGTAAAAGTATAATTATCAAGGAAGGAATCACACCTAGTATTTAATAAAGTTTGGCAAAGTTGAACAACACTCGATTTTGGTTTGGATTGAGCTCAATGATGTGTTTTAGAGGCTTGTGCTACTTGGACGTGTGAAGGTTGTTAATGTGCTGCAATCGGTTGATTTAGATGCTAATAATTTTATTATGTATTTTCTTGAACTTTGCACTTATTTTATATTCATTTAGACTAATTTTGGAAATATCATGTATTATGTTAAACGTATAATGCATATGCTTTTTTTTAAATAGTGTTTAGGTTATCCATGATCTTATACCTACAAATAAGCTTTGTGTACAAAATAATAGTGTCCAATATGGTTTTTACAAGTACTTTAGAGACTGATTTCCAGTCTTTAGTTCTTTTATAACAGTTGATCGAATTCACTAGGGTGTAAACAAGCCGAGCCGAGCCTAAACTTAACTATGATGGAGCCTGATAAGTGAAGCTCAGGTTGGGCTTGTTTATAAAAAAAATGTCTTTTCTTAAACTAAATACTAGTCTATAATGTAGTATGTTACAATAAATATGAGGACTAATTTTGAGTTCGTAATGTCTTCTTTAAAATACAATGATTTGTATCGATTATTAGAGACTAATTATCAGTCACTGTTTCTTATGTCTGTATGAAACTTTGGAGACTGAAAATTTGTTCCTAATAAGTTTTCGAAAAGTTTTAACATATTTGGACACTGAAAATTAGTCACCAATCATTTCCTATATAAAAAGGTATTCAAAACTGAATATCAGTCAATAATTATGGTTGTCTTGAAAATATTAATAACTTATATTTAGTCCCTAATATGTTCCATCTATATTGGAGATAGAATATTAGTCTCCAACATAGATGTGTCATTTTTCATTATAGAGGGAACATATTTGAGACTAAAATTTACTAGTCAATAATCACCCTTCCAAAAAACTATACCATGCAAACATATTTGCGACTGATAAATCAGTCTCAAATATTACGTATTGGAGACTGATATATCAGTCCCTAATAATTTAGTATCTAATGGTCACTTTTCTTGTAGTGCCAGACGATTGGTCTTTCTTTGGTACATTCTTCTTTTCCGAAATAGTAGCCTCTTGTGATTCAAGTTTCTCATAGTAATACAAAGGTACATGCATCTTCTTAGTTGAAGATGATGATTTTGCAGTCTCAGACACCTTTGGTTTTGGAGAACTTGTGATCTTTTCAACTGATTTTGGTTTCCATGCTTGTTGAGGCGAAGCAACTCTTTTATAAAATTTGTCATTTTTAGTTACCAAACTCTTTACAGGTTCAGTTTTGAATTTTGTGTTTTCATTTTTCAAAAATTTCCTCTCAACAACCATTTGTGCTTTTCCTTTTGCATCAACTTTCTTTATCTGACTCTCAACAACTTCAGACTTAGGCTTTAAGTTGATGCACTTTCATGCAATATGTCTAACTTTGTTACACTTAAAGCATGTACGGGTGTCAACATCCCGACTTGTGCCTTCAGTCTGAGTTTGTGAGGCCTTCTTCTCAAAAAACTCTTCATTAGTTTTTGAAAAAAAAAAAATTAGATTCTTCATCAGAAAGTGAGCTTGAACTTTTTACAAACGCCTTTTTGTCGACAAACCTTTTGTTTTGAAACTTCTTTCTTT
Organism: Helianthus tuberosus; assembly: GCA_030545235.1. Taxonomy (NCBI): domain Eukaryota; kingdom Viridiplantae; phylum Streptophyta; class Magnoliopsida; order Asterales; family Asteraceae; genus Helianthus; species Helianthus tuberosus. The sequence goes on along the minus strand of JARYGA010044224.1, from coordinate 168,651 downwards.
GATAAATCTTACTACCCTGATATCCACCCGACTATCTGTTTTGATAATTTTTAGAAAAACGTGGCAGTACAACAAGTTTTTTATAGTAAGCTTTATCTTTTTCAAAGTTTAACTGCCTCTTGGAATGTTTCAAACTTTCAATTTCTGACACGTTAATCTTGACCAACTTGAAAACATTTTTCAATTTATCCACATTAACATTCTCCAGAGGAAACTCAGAATCCGAATACAACTTATCCGATCCCGACATCTTGTACATGACAAGAGTAGGTTCTTCATTTAGGTTGTTTTTGGATTTTGGTTTCGGAATGTAATTGTTCAGAAAACACTCTTCATCCTCAACTGAATCACTATCAGACTTCAAAACATTTTCAGCCACGCTTTTAACAATCTCAGTTTGAACACTATCATCAGATGATGATGAAGAAAATGTAACATCAATTGGCTTTGGAAGTTTTATTTCATTTGTTTCATCTTCATTATTAACCAACCCGGACTTTTTCTTTGAGAAATTGTTAAACACTGGTGGTGGAACCTTGTGAAACCCAACCCCGGTTCCATCAAAGTATACATCTTCGCCTGCTTTGTTGTTCCCGATGGGTTTGGGAACAATGTGTTGTAAAACAAAGCTTGCGGAGTTGTAACTATTCAGTTTCAAGTTTCAACTGAATGCGTTCATTTTCAATTTTAGCTTCTTGAAACTGAAGCTTCAACTTAGCAATTTCATCCAGTTGCTGGTTGTTTAACTCTTCTTTGACTCTAAGAACTCCGGTTAGTTGCACATTTTCTTTATTAGTTTTACCATTTCTTTCATCAGAATCTTTTACCGTTCGTTTCAACTTGTCAAAATTTTCTAAAATTTGACGATTTTCAAGAATCAATTTTTCGTTTTCTTTCTTAATTCTTTCTACTTCAATTTTATCATTTTCAATTTTTTCAGTTAATTTTTTAACTCGATCATTTGAAGCTTTTAGCATTTTGTCACGATCAAGAATCTGATCTTCAACATTTCTGACTCTTGTTGTCAGATCTTCAACCTTCTTACCACTAAGGTAAGTGAGTGTACTACAAACCTTGCAGTTTTTCATGCAATTTTTGCAGTCACTGTCACCTTTGACTTTCTTACCTGACTCACTTATTGAAGCATTTGAACTGACCTTGCTTTTAGACTCAGTTTCAGACTTAGAGTCTACCTCAAGTTCTTTTGCCGCAAGCACTTTGTCAGCCATCTTCCCCAAGTTTTCAGCGGTGAATTCTTGTGAAATATCAATAATCCCATCATTAACCTTCTTTGGCTGCGACTCTTTCTCTTTCTCTTTTTCTTTCTCTTCTCCACCTCCCCACCATTCTCTCTGTCTGGCTTCTTCTTCTTCAGTAAATTGCTCAATGAAAGCTTCAACACTAAGAGTAGATGGATCAATAGCAATGTTTCCATTGGTGTCAAGATGACATTCTCTATTAGCATCCCATCTCTTTGCCTTCTTAGCTTCACTGGATGTACGAGAAATTCTGGTCATCTTGAATTGAGCTTTCATTTTTCTGTTGACTAATTTTTCTTCTTCTGTTCTAGTGTCTTTGTGAGGAGTCATCTTTTCTGCAATGAAAGCGTAACCTACTGCGTCTTCCTCTGGTAGCAGTTCACTCCAATCGAAACCCTCATCGTCATGAATAACAGCAAGTGCTCTGGATTTTTCTTTGGAGTTATCTTCTATTTGTTTCATTCTTGGAGGTTCCGATTTGTTCTGATGATAAATTGCTCTTTTGTAGTAATCCTCACGGAATGGATTTGCAGTATCATCAGCATGAGCATTTCGACATTCACGCTTGAAAGGACCCTTTTGTTTACACCTGAAGCACGTGACCTTTGATTTATCAAAACCAAGTTTTGTGGAAGGTCCTCCAATTGAATGTCTTCCAGTAATCTCCATAAAACGTTGCGCTCTCCGGACTGCACTGGCCATACACCATCTGATATCGATCAGTTCCATCTCCTCAGGGTCAATCTGATCATAGTCCTCCTTAGTCAGATTAGTGTTTCCAATCTTGCCTGCCACGAGGCTCTCGTACGATTCTAACACAGAGGCTAAGAACACCATCTGTTGTTTCGCAGATTCTTAACTAAAATTCTGACCATTCTTCAAATCCACAGCAATGTTGCATTGAAACACATTCTTTGAAGCGGATTGATTTTGATCAGTCGATGAAGAACCACTATGATAGCCACTATGAGGAGTTTCTTGATTCACTGTATTTGAACTTTCTGCAGAAAATGTTGTCTTTGGTGATGCAGATTTCGGAATCATACTTCCTCTGTAATACAGTTCCACATTCTGTTGATACGATGAGTTGTTGACTTTACTGGATTTCTTGATCTCTAATTCATGACTTTCCAATCTTTCTATAAGCAGATCCACTGTCAATTCTTCTGACTTGATTGTGTTCTTCAGCATCAAAGCAAAGTATTGCCAGTCTTGCTCATTTGGTAGAGAATCAAATAATTTGTCAACCAACTCTTCTTGAGTGTATACGATTTTGTGTCTTGCAAGCTCCATCTTCAAATGCCCAAATCTCTCGATCATCTTAGATACAGATTCATTTTACATACATCCAAACAAATCAAATTCTTTTCGTAACAACTTCTTTTTGTTCTTAACTATCTCAGCACTACCTACACATTTCACTTTCAGTTTTTCCCAAAGATCTTTCGAATTAACATATTCAATCAATGAAATTATGTCATCTCTCACAGATTGATGAATCAAAGCAATGCACTTTTGTTCAGCCACATATCTTTCTATATCATCATTATTTGCCAAATTTTGACAATCCAGTCCTCCCGAACTGTAACCATTCTTTAAACTCTTCCAGCTTGGATATGCAAAAGCTTGAAGCCACTCATCAAACCTTGCAGCCCACCTGTTGTAATCTTCAATTGCCATCAGTTTGGGAGGTTTGTTGTATGTCCCATAAGCACTCTCTACACTCAAAGCATCAGAGAGAGTTTTCTTTGCACTCGGTGTTGGTGTAGTTTTAGTTGTGTTATTTGTTGTGCTATCTCCTGAACCACTAGTATATGCAAACACATCACAAAACAGATTCATAAACAAATCATCCATCTTTAAGTACCTGAAACAATCAACAAACACTTAGAAAAAATTTAGATTTTGATAAAAGCAATTTCAAGCGAAATCACTTCAAACGGGAACAGTTTTTCAAGCGAAATAAGCCTTTCAAGCGAGATTACTTTTCACACGAAATACCACTCAAAAGAAATCAGGATTTTTCAAATGAAATAGAGTTTTCAAACGGAATAAGTCACTTTGAAGCGAAATTAGTAATTTTGTGTGAACTTTCAAACGGAATCTGATTTCGTTTGAAATCAAACAACACTTTCAAACGGAATTAGTGATTTCGTGTGAAATCAGTGGCACTTTCAAGCGAAATTAACTACAAAAGTTAATTCCGTGTGAAATTACACGTGCTGTTTCAAGTGAAATTAGGATGACATCATCAAAATCGATCTGATTTTCAAGCGGAATTACTCTTTTTATCAGTTTTAGCTCGAATTAAGGTCCAATATTCTCAAGGATTCATTAAAATACTGTTTCGCTTATTATGTGTTAAATTCAGACCATTTTGGCCGTGAAATTTTATAAATTTTGAAAGAGAAGGTGTAGAAGTGAGAAAATCCGATGAAATCAAGCTGAATTGGTATGAACTCCTCGTCCTGAGCTCTGATACCACTTGTTGAATCGTCGTGTGACCCTAATGAGTCAATCTGAAGAGTTCAACATCAAAATCAAAGGCGGAATCAATGAAATTGACGTAACACAGCTTGATACTTTTCTAATTATCTTTTCTTATTGATTTCCTGAGCTTTTACAAGTCAAATAACAATCCGGCAGCACCTCGGCTCTGAAACTCTCTCTCCAATTCCGTTTTAAATGACACAGCACAACACCTATTTATAGATGTGGTGATTCCGCTTGAAAGTGACACAGCCCATTGTTGGGATTGAACCCTATCAGAGGAACAGATAATTAAAGCCAAAACTGGATCAGAGCAGTGGATCCAGAATAAGCAGACGACTACAATTGGTTCATGCCAATCTCTCCCCTTGAAAGTGCTTTCATATCTGCTGACCTCCTATCTGCTGATCTTACTAAGTGCTGACCTACAACTGCTGCCTTGCATCTACTGCCAAATGTCAAAGACTGATGGAAGAACAAAGCTCTGCTGAGTCAATCTACTGCCTTGAGTCAAGTACTGCTGATCCGGACAAGCACTGCTAGGTTCACAGCAGTGGAAGGATGCAGCAGCTGTTTAAGTGTCTTTTGTGTAATAGTTTGTAATAGCAGTAGTTAGTACATCAGTGTTTGTATTGATCAGAGGTTAGAGTTTGTTAGGAGGTTAGATGTCACTTTCATGGTGACGTCAGCTAAAGATGCTCAGTGGTTTGCAAGTGCCTATAAATAGTTCAGTACTTTGTATTGTTCTATTAGCTCTTTCACCACATCGTCTTCTTTGCACGAACAAACTACTGAGCTCTAGCTGAGGGGGAGTTTGCATTCATTCATCAATCATTGTAATCGTTGTTGAAAAAAATTCAATCTTTCGATTCATTGTGTAAAGATGTTTGATTAAAGTATTACTCTCATTTGATTGTATGCAAAGTTTGTTTTCATCTTAATTCCGCTGCATAACTCTTTCATTTTCATCTAAATTACAAACGAAAATACAATAAAAAACAAACTCAGATCCAACAATTGGTATCAGAGCTTGGACAGTCAAATTTGATTTAACAATCATTTTGACGTAAATAGTTCAGCTCATAACAGTTGATACTGATCGTTTGTTCGTCCGTTGAAAAACAGAGCAAGGATTAATCACCATTAAAGTTGATTTCTCAGTGTCTGTAAAGCAACAAGAATGACGTCACAATCTCAGGATGATAAAAACAACTTCGGCTCGCTTTTTAAACCACCTATGCTAAAAAGAAATGAGTACAACATCTGGCAAAGGAGGATGGGTCACATCCTCGCTCAACAAAGCACATGTTGTTGGAGATCTGTCATTTATGGTCCCCATGTTCCTTCAGTGCCAAGCGCTGAAGATGCTAAAAAGTTCGTTCCTAAACCAGATGAAAATTATACCGAAACCGACTTTCAAAAGATCGAACTAGATGCTAAGGCTTTTAGCATCATAGCATCAGCGCTGCCCAATGAGATATATGCTGGACTGTTACACTGTAACAGTGCCAAAGAGTTATGGGACGCACTTAAGGAACAGTTTGGGGGAACTGAAGAAGTCATAGAAAACAATAGGGAAATCCTGAACCAACAGTATGAAACATTTTGCTACGTTAAAGGTGAATCACTAACGCAACAATTTGAGCGTTTTAGTTGTCTCATCAGTGAACTGAGGCTTGTTAACACCACTTTTACAAACTCAACTCAAAATAGCAGGTTCCTCAGGTCACTGCCAGAAAAATGGGACACTATAGCTTTTGTCACCCGAAACTCACCTGAATTCAAGGATCTGACCTTGACCCAACTCCACGGTCGACTCCTGACCTACGAAAGGGAGTTGAACCAGAAAAGGAGGTTACAAGAGTCAGGAAAAGTTACCGATGATTACACTTTCGGTAATACTGCTCTTCTGGCTTAAGAAGAATCTGGGAGCAGTGGTAAGGACCAGGGTTATGATCACTTCATTAACGTAACTGCTGGTGCAAATTTTAACAACCCTGATCCTCACTCTGCTAGTTATGCATTCACTGCAAATGAAAACCAGATGTCAGATAATCTAAGCTTTGAACTCCTGCACCAACTGGCTTTGCTAAGTGTTAGAACTAGCAAGTTCTACAAAAGAACAGGGCGAAAATTCCCAGGTTTGCATGGGAATCTAAGGGTTCGGTTGGATAAATCGAAAATCAAGTGCTACAAGTGTAATAGGTTGGGACATTTCGCTAGGGAATGTAGGAGTCAAACCGCTGGTCCCATAATTACTCATCCTAGCTCAAATCCTAGACCTCAAAACCAAAACACTGTGCACTATGCCCAATATGCCCCAACAGCACAAGTGAACACTGCTCACTATGCTGCTGCCCCTGTGCCAGTACATTATATCCAAACTACTGTTCCACAAATCCAATATGTTCAAACACCTGCTCCACAGGTACAAGTGCAACCTGTTGCACCTCAAACCACTGCTCCAGCAGCAGCACAACCAGATCAACAAAGTTTTTTCACTCAAGGGTTTGTTGACTGGAGTAGTATGCCTGAAGACCTTAATGATGAAAATTTTGCACTCTATGCTTCTAATGATTCTTCTCATGCTGAGTTTTGTTTGATGACATTAGAGTCAATACAGGAGGGGGTTGAAGCTGAGGAGGAACAACAGTGCTTTGAAACAGTGGAAGAGGTGACTGAAGCAGTGGTTACTACTGTGGCTGGTGAACTACTGTTGGGAGAAAGTTCATATACCCTGATTGAACCAATGACAGATCCATGGTCCATAAAGGACAAAGAAGAAGAGAAAGAAGAAAAGGCTGGTGAAAAGAAGGTAAAAGCTGATGATGATGAAGATCATCAATGTGATTGTGCAATGATGGCAGCTGCCAAGGTATCTCCTCAAGTTCTTGAAAAAACTGTGTTCTGACAATTGCATAATTGCTTTTGCTAACATCAAAGAGGTGAATGAAAACCTTCGGGATAAAATCTTGTCTGATGAGGTCAAATTTGAAAGGTCTTTAAAAGAACTTAAAAACAAATTGACTGAAAAGGAAAAAGAAATCAGCTGTCTAAAAGAAGAGCAAAGCATCACCAAAACCCAACTTCAAACTATGGTAGAAAAATACCAAAGTTGCAAAAAGGAGTTGGAATCCACCCAGATTACTTGTGAACGATGGGTAGAATCCTGCAGAGGATATGAAGTGATGCTTGCTAAACAGATTGAAAGTAATGTGAAATTTGGGGTTGGGTATAGAAAATATGATGATGAACACATTGCTTGTGAAAAATCTGTTCAAAACACTGATGTAACCACTGAGTTCATCCCCACAAACAAGAATGGCCAAGAAGTGAAAATCACTGACAAACTTGGTAACAAAATCACACTTGGCAGAACAAGGAGTTCCTCAACTTTTGAAGAACTTGAAAAATATCATTTTAAACCTACCTGGTCTGACGAGTGTGATATTCTTGAAAATTTCAAGCCAATGGACTTTACATCAACTGATGGTGTTAAAGCTCCAAAAGCTAAAGTCATACCTCTCAAGGACATCCCAGCAGTGGTTAAAACCTCTGCTGCAAAGGAGTCTGAAAAGAGAAAGAAGAAAGAAAAAATTGACAACTTGTTTTGTGAATTCTGTGAAAAAAGGAATCATCTAACAAAAGACTCTTTCCACTTGAAAGCTTATGATTTAAACAAGACAAGTGTCATTGTTTCAGCAGAAAGCGGCATTGTCTGTGGTAAAACAAACCACAAAACTCAAGCATGTGTGTACCTCAAAATCTTTGATGTGAAAAAGAATGAGTACATGGCTAAAACATCTTTGAGTCCATCATCATCATCCTCATCATCTGTCAAGTTCACCAAGAAACAACCACTGTTTGTGCCAGTTCAAACAGCTGTTACAAAACAGCTGAACCAAACATCTGTCAAAAGAGATGTTCAGGTTACTGATGCACCCCCTGCCAATCAGTTCAGAAAAGGCAGAGAAAAACAGTCTTACCAAAGGATTCCACACGTTTATGAGGCCTACAAAAGGCCCTCTAGAACCCAAAGTGAACAGGCATCCTTTTGGTTATCAGCAGATGATTGGTCAGGACCCACAACAGTGGTTAAAGAAGAACTGTCCTAAAATAGTTCAAACCCCTGATCTAACCACTGTCCATCATTCTGCATCCATCCCAGACACTGTTGACACCCCATCCAAAGCCTTGTTGGCTTTGGAGACCTTAATGAACTAATCCTTTTACTTCATGTGCAGGGAGCTTCTGCATGCTTTGATAGTCTTTGGTATGTAGATAGTGGAGGCTCCAGGCACATGACAGGATGTAAAGCCCTCCTCAAAGACTTTAAAATCCATGGAGGGGGTGATATATCCTTTGGGAATAATAGTAAAGGAAAAGTTCTGGGGTCGGGTACAGTGGAGTCTGGAAAAGTAAAATTTGAAAATGTCAATCTAATAGACAATCTAAAATTCAACCTTCTGAGTGTGTCCCAAATGAGTGACAAGGGTTTTGGGTCATTCTTCACAAAAGATTGTTGTAGGATTGTTGGACCAGAAATGGTCAAAAAGATTGAAGCAATAATCAAAACTGGTCAAACTAAACTTGTTGCTCAAAGAAGTGGCAATGTTTATGTTGTTGACATGTCAAAAGAGTGTCCCAGAGCTGATGCCTGTCTGTTCTCAGCTGCCTCTAACAAAGAGACAGAACTTTGGCACAGAAGGTTGGGACACACAAATCTTAAGACAATCACAGAAATTTCAAAAAATGGTTTGGTGAGAGGCCTACCAAAAAAATTGTTTTCATGTCCTGAACATTGCATTTCCTGTTTAAAAGGAAAACAACATAAAAGTTCTTACAAGTCCATTGAAGAGTCCAAAACAACCCAGTGTTTGCAAATGCTACACATGGATTTGTTTGGCCCAGTTCAAGTCATGAGCCTCAAAAAGAAAAGATATTGTTTGGTTATTATTGATGACTTTTCTAGGTTCACATGGACTTTCTTTTTGCACTCAAAAGATGAAACTGCAGGCATTTTGCAAGACTTTGTAATACAGGTTGAAAAGCAATTTGACCTTCCAGTGAAAAGCTTCAGGAGTGACAATGGCACAGAATTCAAAAATAGGGAGTTGGATGCCTTCTGTGTGAAGAAAGGGATTGTAAGGCAGTACAGCATCCCAAGAACACCAGAGCAGAATGGGGTTGTGGAAAGGAAGAACAGAACTCTGATTGAGGCTGCCAGAACCATGCTTGCAGATTCAGGTTTGCCATTAACTTTCTGGGCAGAGGCAGTAAACACTGCTTGCTATGTTCAGAACAGAGTTTTAATAAACCCCAGGCACAAAAAGACTGCCTATGAAATTCTGTATAAAATTAAACCACTGATCTCATATTTCAAAGTGTTTGGCTGCCCATGTTTTATTTTGAACTTAAAAGATTCCATTTCAAAATTTGCAGCCAAAATTGATTGTGGTTATCATCTGGGATACTCAACCACTGCCAAGGCCTACAAAGTGTTCAATACACGGACCAAGGCAGTGGAGGAGACTTTCAATATTAAGTTCAATGAACTCTCATCAATAAAAATCCCAGCGAACCCTGCAGATCTGTTTGATCTTGAAAAATTCACTTTTGAAAATACTGCTGTCAAGACTAACAGTGCAGGTCCATCAGAGGATACAACACCAGACTATGGGTATGAAATCATCATCCCTCAAAGGTCTGCCACAAAGGGAAAATCACCAGCTGTTCAAAACAGTTGTCAAAGCTCAACCACTGCTACCTCAACAGTTGTTGACCAAAGTAGCCCATCAACCACTGCTTCCACATCCTCAAACACTGCTGACAAAAGTCCTCAAACAGTGGATAAAAGTCAGCAGTTGTCCACTTCATTACCTCCAATTCCACCACCTTTTGAAGCCACTGCTGGTTCATCAAAGTCCCCAGCAGTGGTTAGCTCAGATGATACACATTTGCAGCCTTCACCAACCAATGCCATCATACCATACCAAGGAGATTTAATCTTCTTGAGATCTCATCCACCTGATCAAATCATTGGCAACATCAATGAAGGGGTGCTCACAAGAAGTCAAACCCAAAACATTTGTCTTTTTGCTGGTTTTCTATCACTCCATCAGCCAGTCAAGTACCAAGAGGCACTAAAAGACAACAGCTGGGTAGAAGCCATGCAAGAGGAGCTCCAACAGTTTAAAAGACAACAAGTATGGGAGCTTGTACCACTGCCAGAAGAGGTTAGTCCCATGGGCACAAAGTGGGTCTTCAAGAACAAAACTGATGAAAGGGGTATTGTTGTCAAGAATAAAGCCAGGCTTGTGGTTCAAGGTTACAGACAGGAAGAGGGGATTGATTATGATGAAACATTTACCCCTGTTGCAAGATTGGAAGCCATTAGACTGTTCCTGGCCTTTACTGTCAACCACAATATGAAGGTGTTTCAAATGGATATCAAAAGTGCTTTCCTCTATGGTACAATTCAAGAAGAGGTGTATGTTTGTCAACCTCCAGGTTTTGGGGATCCATTTTATCCAGATCATGTCTACAGGCTAAACAAAGCCTTGTATGGCCTGAAACAAGCACCAAGGGCCTGGTATGAAACTCTTTCCAACTTCCTACTCTCAAATGGTTTCAAAAGAGGTACCATTGATAAAACACTGTTTTTAAAATGGAGAGGGAAGGATTTAATGATTGTCCAGATTTATGTGGATGACATTATTTTTGGAAGCACATGTAACTCAATGTGTGAAGAGTTTAGAGAACTCATGACAGCTGAGTTTGAAATGAGTGCTATGGGTGAGCTGCAATGCTTTCTTGGTCTCCAAGTACAGCAACTACAGAATGGAACTTTCATTCATCAAAGCAAATATGCTAAAGAACTTTTAACCAAATTTGATATGAATGATTGTAAACCATGCAGCACACCCATGGCAACTAATAAGCTGGTCATGTCTGATGAAAAGGATGAGCTGATTGACCAAACACTTTATAGAAGCATGATTGGGTCTTTATTGTACCTAACTGCATCTAGACCAGACATCATGTTTGCAACATGTGTCTATGCAAGAAGTCAATCAGCTCCCAGAAAATCAAATCTCATTGCTGTAAAAAGGATCTTCAGATACATAAAAGGTGCTCCCACACTTGGTATCTAGTATCCAGCTAATGGGAACATCAAGCTTTCAGGTTTCTCAGACAGTGACTTTGCTGGATGTCACACCACAAGGAAGTCCACATCAGGAGGGTGCCAGTTTCTAGGTGATTGCTTAGTTTCATGGCAAAGCAAAAAAGCAAGCAGCTGTTTCAACATCCACTGTTGAAGCTGAATACATTGCTGCTGCAAGCTGTACAGCCCAACTCCTGTGGCTTCAAAATCAGTTACTGGATTTTGGTATCACTGCCTTAAAGACACCACTCATGTTGGACAGTCAGGCAGCAGAAAATATCATCAAAAATCCAGTTTCCCACTCAACCACCAAACACATCGACATCAGACATCACTTTGTGAGGGATTGCTATGAAAAAGGTTTGATTTTTCTGCATCATGTCCCAACTAAAGACCAGCTGGCTGATGTGCTCACAAAAGCACTTGATATAGCCACTTTTGAAAGTTTGGTCTCTAGGATTGGGATGCTGAACATGGAATAACAAGCAACATCTTGTTTTTCTATGAATAAAAGCAACAAAATGTTTTCAGAAAATCAAAATTCCATCCTTAAAAATAGCTAAAAATGAAAATTTTCATTAAAATCCTTAAAAGTCTGCCATTAACCACTGATTGTTCAAAAGTCTGCTTCTTTCAAAAACCTGTCCACTGCTGAAAGTCAACCCCTGCTCTCTCATTACTTTGATAAACTCTGTTGTTCAAAAGTAGTGTCTTATCCACTGATATGCTATCCACTGATAGTGAAAATCGTCCACTGCCTTCATCTGTCCTCATCACACAAGTACTGTCCTTCACTTTCAACAGGGGTTGTCACGTGGGAAGTACATATTGGTCAGACTTTTTGTAACGGCTGCCACCTCAGCATTCACTTTCATCCTTATAAAATCCCCCACTCACCACCAAAACAGGGTTTTACTGTCGAATTGAATTCTTAAAAATTCTCTTCTCAAAGCAGTTTTTCATCTCATTTCTTCCCAAATTTCTTCGATCAATCATCATCGAAAACAGCCTCTCAAAAGGCAATCTCCACTGAAATTCCACATAAACCATCTCACAATCTCCTGGGTCTTCTCACAAAACCAGGAACCACCAAAGTTTTCGATTCCATCATTGATCTCATGGCAAAATCAAAGTACAAAACTTTGTTCATTGCCGATGCACCAATCTATTTGGTAACCCAAAGGGAGTTCTGGAAAAATGCAACCCTTGAAAAACAAGGAGACACTTCAACCACCATAAACTCTTCGATAAAGGGTAAAGTTGTCCAAATCACGCCACAATCCATTTCAGAGGTCTTTCAACTCGGTGATCAGGAAGGTAAAATTTCTTTCACTAAAAACGAGTTACAAACTGACTTCATTGAGAGAGGGTATGAAGCCACAATGATGAAGAAAATTACCTTAGAAAAAGGTTATTTTCCGTCTGCAACCAGATTTTTATTTCATACCCTCCTACTATGTGTTTCAAACAAAACCACTTCTTTCAATGAAATTCCTTTAAAGATTCAAAATCTGGGATATGCAATTATTCAAGGAGAAAATTTTAACTATTCTCGGGAAATTTTTAAAGATTTGGTAAATAATGTTGAAACAAAATCATTCTTACTGTTTCCAAGGTTTTTAAGTTACTATTTTACAAAGAAATTCAGTAAGGATGATTTAGCTATAATAAACCAAGGTGATTCTACTCAAATAAACAGTTTAACAACTGAAACTTTTTCAAGAATGTTAGCACCTTGCAAAACACAAGCAGAGGTGCCTGAGCAGATTTTAGCAGTTACAACTGCTCCTCAGGTATCTGCTGTTGAGCCCACTGCTCAAGGTGATCAAAGCAGCAGCACAACTGCTCTGAAACCCACACCTACTATCTCCAAAAAGCCAAAAAGATAAACTCAAAAGCCCACAAAACCCATCAAAAAGGCAACTCTGGAGGATGAGATACCAGAGCTCCTGCCAGTGATAACACAAATGTCACAAGGAACCACTGCTGCTACTTCCTCACAGCAGTTGGTACAAATATCTCAACCCATAACCACAACTCCTCCTGCTTCTTCACAAAAAGAACAGGTTGTACAAATAGGGTCTCCACATCATGATGCTCTGGAAACACTCGTTTCTATCATCCACAGTCCAATGCCCGGGACATATCCTTTTTCTACACCAATCATCACATCCACAATTCCCTCACCAATAAAACCACTGTTGGATGCAATTGATTTGAACCAGGCATTAACCAGTCCTTCTCAATCACCTACTACTGAGAATATACCTCCAAAACTGACTGGGTCTGATGTATCAATCTTTGCTAACCCACCAACACAACCTGAGGAGGTTACACCCTTTGAGTTACAAGTAACTCTTGGTGGTAATCCAAGTGAAGCAACTACTACAAGTGTTACACCCACTGGGTTACATTTGGACAGTGGTTACATTAATAAGACTTCCTTGGAGGCAATTCCTTTCATAGCACCTCTGCCAACCACCAGTGGATTTATTTATCCTACTGGCAACATCAAAAGGTTGTTAAGTGTTGAAGGAAGAAGACCCCAGTACCAAGAAAAAGGGGCATCAGTGGTTAATGTTTGGAGTATACTCCCTATATCTACCACTGATAAAACCACTACTAGTGGGAAATCAGATGATCCCATTAACTTGGGTGATGGTTTAAAGTACCAGAAATTGACGGATCGTATTGCAAAGCTTGATAACTCTGTTGCAGAACTCAAAGATATGCTAAAACAGGTGTTACAAGCTCAGAAGGTACAATCAACTGCTGTTCCACCTCAAGCACCTGCTCCACAAAGGGCACCTGCTACAAATGAGCTTTGGAATCTATTTCAATCTTTTCTCAAACAACAAGCACAATTAGCAGATCAGCAACATGAAAAACATGTACAACAGCTAAGAAATGCAATAGAGTCAAGGTTCAAGAACACTAAGGCTGACTTAAAGGCTCTCAAAACTCAGATCTTGCACACCACTGGCACTGCTCCTCCACAAGTACGCTACATTTATCAATTCCCAGAAGATAATGCCAAAAAGGGGGAGAAAATTAAGGAGTGGAAAAAGAAGGGTATAGAGGATGGTCTCTATCTTGAACCAGAAAATTCAAACATGACCAAAAAGATCCCTTTGCCAGATGGCAGCAAGAAAATTGATGTGACAACAAATGCACTAGCAGAAGCAGTTGCAAGTGTAAAAAGGGATAGAGAGGCCAAAAGGAAAGCCAGGGTGGAGAGAATGGATCATCCAGATCAGGGTACTTCTGGGTCAAAGGATTATGAAAATCCTGTTGAGGAAAAGAAGAAGCCTACTAGAAAAGTGAGGCAACCCAAATCCATTCCAACCAGACGTTCAAAGTCTGCTCAAAAACCACCATACAAAACAGCTGATGCAACAGGAGTTACAAAAACCACTGCTTGCCAAACAGTTGTTCCATCAACACACACCACTTCAACACACAAAACATCCACTGCTTTACCATCATCACCACCAAAAACAACACCTGCTGACATACAGCAGAAGACAGCAGATGTTATAACATCTGTTGTAATGACAACAGTGGTTGAAACACCAGTTGTTTCAACAGCTGTTAGTCAATCACAATCCACTGCCACTACATCTACCACCACTGTTCCATCCAAAACATCATCAGTCCCTCCTACAAAAAGGAGAAGGCTAATTTTAAAAGATGATGACACATCTCCATCACCAACATCTTCAAAATCCCTGTCACTTATCACTATTCCAAAACCCATACCTCTCTCTTCAGCTCAAATTATACAATCACTACCTCCTGCTGGTGTCTCATTTCCTCTGGAACTCATTGCAGTCAGAGAAGAAATCAAATCTTTTTATTATGAAGATGACCCAGCCAAAAGGAGTTTGCCATCAATTGCAAATTATCCCAGGCCTAACAACATTGAAGAATACTTGAAACTCAAAGCCAAACAAGCAGAGGATATTGCAATAAAAAACAGAAAAGGGAAATCTGATAGAGAATTTCAACAAAACTATCAGTTTTTACTCTCACAGGTCAATGCTATGGAGCGTTTTGCTAAAAATGTATGTCAGAAAATTTCAGAAAGGGCAGATGAGTCCTTAAGAAAAGACTACATTGAAAACATCATGACCTACAAGAAATACAAGGGGGAGAAACACATGTACAAGAACTGGACCATTCCTGAGCTTGAAAAAGAAGCAGCCAGGATTCAAGACATGATCAAAAATAAGGTCAAGCAGACTCCTCCTGAAAAATTCAAACAATTTGAAGCTGAGAAGATGTTAGAGCTGAGGAGAATGAAAGAGGAGCTGATTGTAGCTGATTATGGGTCAAAGAACTCTGTGACAAAGTGGGGAGAAGATAGAGTCAGGGCAACCTATAAAAGATTAGAGGAACTTAGAAAGAAAGATCCAAGAGTTCCACAAAAGCCTGACTATTCCAAAGCAGAGGTCTCAAAAAGACTACCAAAGCTGCAAGTCAAAAGAACCACTGCTCCAGCTGGTGCTGCCATCTACAAAAGAAGGAGCAAAAACCAGTTTAGCATGAAAACAATTCAAGATTTATTAGCTGGAGATGCCATTGTAAAAGCAGGCACGGAAGTAATGATCAAAGAAGATCTTGAATTGGAACAATCTGCAAATGCTGCTCAGCCAGCTATGAACAGGCCAGCCTCACCAAATACTTCTGCAAATAAACATCTCCCAAGAAACCCACCAGGCCCAAAAATACAAAAGTGGGAAACTAACAAACAGACCTGCGTATTGACTTTGCTCAGGCCTGGTGGAGAAGTGGAGAAAATATCAAGGGAACAAGCTCTTGGCCTGAGTCTTGAAGATTTGCAGGATCTCCTTGATCTTCCACTTAGCAGGGATGATGAAGATACAGATGCCCTAGACTTTGAATTACAATTTAAAGGTCAGATAAGGGAGCTGTTGATGAGGCAATAAAGAATTCCACAAATAATGAAGAGTTTTGGCATTATCTGTTCCAGGGGGAGATTGTTGGGATTGAACCCTATCAGAGGAACAGATAATTAAAGCCAAAACTGGATCAGAGCAGTGGATCCAGAATAAGCAGACGACTACAATTGGTTCATGCAAATCTCTCCCCTTGAAAGTGCTTTCATATCTGCTGACCTCCTATCTGCTGATCTTACTAAGTGCTGACCTGCAACTGCTGCCTTGCATCTACTGCCAAATGTCAAAGACTGATGGGAGAACAAAGCTCTGCTGAGTCAATCTACTGCCTTGAGTCAAGTACTGCTGATCCGGACAAGCACTGCTAGGTTCACAGCAGTGGAAGGATGCAGCAGCTGTTTAAGTGTCTTTTGTGTAATAGTTTGTAATAGCAGTAGTTAGTACATCAGTGTTTGTATTGATCAGAGGTTAGAGTTTGTTAGGAGGTTAGATGTCACTTTCATGGTGACGTCAGCTAAAGATGCTCAGTGGTTTGCAAGTGCCTATAAATAGTTCAGTACTTTGTACTGTTCTATTAGCTCTTTCACCACATCGTCTTCTTTGCACGAACAAACTACTGAGCTCTGGCTGAGGGGGAGTTTGCATTCATTCATCAATCATTGTAATCGTTGTTGAAATAAATTCAATCTTTCGATTCATTGTGTAAAGATGTTTGATTAAAGTATTACTCTCGTTTGATTGTATGCAAAGTTTGTTTTCATCTTAATTCCGCTGCACAACTCTTTCATTTTCATCTAAATTCCAAACGAAAATACAATAAAAAACAAACTAAGATCCAACACCCATTTCAAGCAGAATTACAATTGTTAATTTCGCTTGAAAGTGTCATGGTCATTTCAAGCGGAATTACCCAAACACACATAAAACCTGATTTTGACCTGCTGTGCACTGATTAATCCTATCTAGATACAAGACACTATAAAGACGAAGTTACCAGACATTAGTGTACCAACACTACACATAGGATGGACTCGGGACTTAGTGACTTTAAAACTTGAAAGAAAGTAACATATTAATTCAATAAAACAAAATTTCAAATAACATGTGTTATAAAACAATTTCCTGCAACGTGACTCCCCGATGTTTTCGCCGTGGTTTGTTGTATTACGCATTTGGGGTGTTACAGAGATTGGCATCAGAGCCATGGTTATAGGGAATTAGGTTATTAGTAATGCTCCTGACCTATTCTATAACCTTCCTAGGACCCTAACGCGAGTTTTCTTGCGTTTAGATTCTTAATAAATACCATCACATATTCTTAGGTGATTGCCAAAAACAAAACATAATTCATTCTCTTGAGTCAAAATTTTTCCAAAACTTCACAAGAAATCATTTATCCTTAGATGATTTGTTTTAGGCTTTTGAGCCTTTGGTGTTTTCAAAATCCCGTCAAAGTCTAGGCTTTAATAATGTGAACATGTGCAATCCGGAAGGGTGGATGCCTGTACCCTGAGTTTTCTGTCTAAGGCTAGAGTGTTCGTACAAATCCGCATCACTAGACCGGTACTCTAACCTGGGAACTCTTGGGGTGAGTGTCCGCTTATCGGTTAAAACACGTCTTCGCGATACATTATAAAGACCCATTTACTTTGATTAGTCACTGTGTCGGTTGTATGTTTTAGGTAACGAACAAATGATCACAATCCTTATGCTTCGCCGATATTTTAACATTCATTTTTAACTATCCTTTATCAATCTAATTCTTTTTCTCTCATATTTCCTTCTCTTTTAGAATGCCTCCTCGTCGCAATATTAATCAGGACGCCGATATGGCGGCAATGATCGCTCAGCAGATAGCTGTTGTACTTCCAAACCTAGTGGCCGAACTTGGCCAAGCTAACAACAACATTAACTACAACAATGCACCTACTCCGTGCAACTTTAAACAATTCAATTCAGCCAAACCACCCAACTTTAGTGGATCTGAGGGAGCTATTGGGCTCCTACAATGGTTTGAGACTATCGAAAGCACTTTCCGCCATGTTTAGTGTCTGAACGAGCGTAGAGTAGAATTTGCTCCAAGTGTATTTCAAAAGAGAGCACACACATTGTAACATTTCCATTTTTGTCATATAAGTGTTATATGTTGTTTAAATTTATTAACCACTAGTAACTAGTTTTATTTTTCGACCCATGTAGTTTTAAAAAACTATTTTAAATATATAATTGGTTGGAATGTTATACTAATTTATTGGTTGTATATGTGTGACATTTCTATTTTCTATGTTAAAATAAAGTATATAAAGCTTATATAATTAAACGGGTAGATTACAGGTAAGTTGACTATTAGAAATATGAAGTACCTATACGGGCCTAGGAACTGTTTAATAATTAAATTATAAAAATGATATATTCATTGTTTTATAAAACGTCATATTTTAAAAGTTGTACGCGCCAAATAAATGAAATAGCTGAATTAATTATAATATATATATCAATAAAATAATAATAATAATAATAATAATCAAAATAGAAACTAAAAACCATAACTTTGAATAAAATAATTAAATAATATTAAAAATAAAAATTTACAATTTACAATTGATATTCAAAGTGGGCGTACACGTATGTGTGTACGTGGAAGATTTAAACTTAAGCAGCAAGTTTCAATGGTTTATTTATAGAAGGAAACATTACTCAAAATTTTCTGAACATTCTCTCTCGCAGTGCACCTCTATATAATCTATTATTCTTTAATAATTAACCCCTAAATCCTACAAATCTCTGCCCCGTTTTAAGTGTTTTAACCCCTGATCACTGATACCCTGTCCGATTGATCTGGAGCCCCGTAACGCATGTCAAGGCTCTGCCCGAATAAGTTCGTTAGGGTTCTGTCTCGTGACGTAGGTATACAGTTGAATTGGGGTACTATACTTAACACGAGTGCATTATATATTTATTAAATAGCTCAGGAGTGATACCCAAGATTATACCAGGAGGCTTTCTAGTTGAACCCTAAAGTTACAAAGTGAGTCCATTTTCTTTTCTCACAGTTTGTGAGTCATTATCCTTTTTATCACCTTTTTGTGATAGACTTATATTTAAAAATGTTTTTCAAAATCCTAAATGTTTATCAGTTATACTTACAGTGATTAAATTTTTGTATTCTGTAATAACTGCCGGTATGGGAGGTTTTATACATTACTTGACCCTCGTTACTATTAGCCAAAAAGTTAGCCAATAGTAGCATGACCACAAACACGGGGGAAATTGTGCCCAGTGGCCATAGCCTATAACTAATACCATTTTACATTAAATAATTAATAAATTTAATGAATGATTGAAATAAATATAAATGGTGTCTATATAAAATAGAGCTTTATTAATCATTATTAAAATATATATGAAAGAAAATATATTTAATAAAGCTAAATTTCTATTAGCATTACAAAATAATGTTTAGTCCATAAATGTATACCATAATAAAATAGTCAAGTATAATATATTCTACTATACTAAGATTATATTTTTAATTTTTAGTCACGTTAATATAATAAATAATAACTTAAAATTATTTAATTAATATATTATATTTGATAAAGTTATAGCTATGAATTTGACAGAAAATAATATATTTCATTTTCTGGGCTAATTGGTTTTGTGCCATAGAAAATATATTTGACAAAGTAATGTCATGGGCCAATACTAAGTCCAGAGTCACTAGTTGAGAGACTGATCAACAGTGATATGACCAGAAATATGACCAGAGTCACTAGTTGAGAGAATGATCAACAGGTACATGACCAAATGCACTAGTTGAGATAACGATCAACAGTGTTATGACCAGAGTCACTAGTTGAAAGAATGATCAACAGTGATATGACCAGAGTCACTAGTTGAAAGAATGATCAACAGTGATTTGACCACCGTCACGAGAATTGCCTAGTGACCGATACCATTGAATCATAATAAGATATATTTTATATTTATTACTTGATAAACTTCACTATTGGACGAAAGTTAGCCAATGAGTAATATGACCACCGTCACATCGGAACTGCCACCATGTGACAAATACAGAATGAATTTTTGAGTAAATATAAACAAATGTAAAAACCTTGATGCTGTAAAGTATAACAATGTATTTTTATAAAAATGGAATGAACTCGCCAGTATCTATTACTATTACTGATAAAATGTTTTCAAAATGTGTTTCAGGTAATTTGCTGTAAAGATAATAGTAGCCAGCTATGGAGCATTGAAGGCTTAAATAAAGTGGCTATAAATACCTGAATAAAAGAAGAAATTCATGTTATATTTATTTGGGTTTATCCCTATAAAAACAATTGAATTGAATATGGGTTTTAGCCCATTTGTTTAATATTAAAAGTATGGTGTTTTAAAAACTCTGAAATTGTTTCCTAACTACGATCCTGATGAAAAATTTTCCGCTGCGAAATTAATAAACACCGATACCATCTGACTGGTTCACTGCTCCCGCTCCCCGGGTGGGGTTGGGGGCTGTGACAGAAGGTGGTATCAAAACCACTTTTTTAAGCTATTTAGGTGTTCTTTTAATACCTAACCTTAAACAATAAAGTTAGGAAATTAATACATAGTAACCTATGTGTTATTTTTGTATATATATATATATGCACATATAATTCTTGAAAGTATTATTTTGATTTAGTTATTCTGTGATATTAATAATTGAAAATGTTTGTAATTCAGATGTCGAATGAAGTATCAAATAATCCAGAAGTTCATGCTAATAATGAAAATCCTTTGGATAAAAATGATATAGAAAATATAATAGCCCAAGGAATAGCTAATGCTATACCTTTAATAATTAAAGCTGGTCAGAACTCCGTAGAACACACCAAAGCTGTAAGTAGCAAGCATACTCGTGACGACAGTTTTAGCCATAGTGTCAATGGAGACAATGATGATATTATTAAAACCCCATATCCCAAGAAAATGAAGTTGATGACTCTTGGGTGTACCTACAATGAATTTCTAGATTGTAAACTAACTGAGTTCGCAGGCAGTGAAGGCGCCACGGCTACTTTGCGATGGTTGGAAAATACGGAAGTTGTTCTTAAAATTAGCAAATGTGCCGAAGAAGATAAGATGATGTATGCTTCCAACCTCTTTAAGGAAGAAGCCTTAGAATGGTGGAATATAATTCTTCAAGAAAAAGGAAGTGACATGACTTATGCTATGAATTGGGAAAAATTCAACGAAATGGTAGAAAGGAAATTTTGTCCCCCTTATGAAAAGGAACGAATGGCTAATGAATTCCTAAATCATAAAATGATAGATGTGAATTATCGTGAATATACGACAACGTTCTTCGAATACGCAAGAATGGTACCAACTATGGCTTCGCCAGAACCCGTACTAATTTCTCGTTATATTTAGGGATTAGTTAGCGAGATTCAAGACATGGTCAAGACCGCCAGACCACAGACTATTGAAGAAACGGTTGAACTAGCTAACATCCTGACAGATGGACTAATACGCACAAGAGAAGAAAACAAGAAGAAAGAGTTAGCCCAAAAAATTTCCCAAGAATTCAATAAGAAAGGAACTGAATCATCATTAGAGCAACCTACCTGCAGAAACTGTAACAAAAAGCATTCAGGAAGATGTCGTTTTAGGAAAACGCCCTACTGTGACTTCTGCAAGATGACCGGGCATATAGAGGAAGAGTGTAGAAGGAAAACTAATGTATGTTACAATTGCGGAGAAACAGGACACATCAAACCATATTGCCCAAAACTGACCAAAGCACCCGACAACAAGGCCAGAACACTAGACGGAGCTAAGAAGAACGCGCGAACATTCGTACTTACTACGCAAGAAGCAGAAATGATTCCAGACGTAATCGCTGATATGTAATATATAAGTTAAGTTATTATTTGACCCTGGAACAAATAAAAGTTTATAAATAAAAGCATTCTATCAAGTACATCATCTATTCTGATCCATGATAGACTTGTTTGGTCTTTATCTTCATTGAATCATGTTTTTGGTTACGTCACCTTGTGGTGGCATTTTCTTTATTTTGAAGCTTAAGCTAATCTCATTTTCACACCTGATATACGGATTTATTTATTTAATTTCTGTTGGTTCATTATCTTAAAACAGTCTTAATACAATTATGTGTTAAGATAAGAGTACACAAATTCGTATTATATTCCGGTGTACCTCTAAGGATTCTTTCATTATTGATCAAAATTTTCTATGATATTCATTTGGTCTTTCAACATCAACTGAAAAATCTATGAATATCCAAATTTACTTCATTAAAACTTTCAGTTGATTACGAATACGGTGAAATTGTTCGGTCTCCATAATTATTAAGCTATTTCAATCATTTCGATACCTTGAGGCGTCGATATAAACTTGTAGCTTGGGCTAACCATAATCATACGAATCATTCAAAACCACATATGTCTTTCGTTTGACTCATCATTGAAAATAGTCTTAATGAAATTATGTTTTAAGACAATGATACACTAAACTCTGTTGTATTTTGGTGTATCCTTGCAATTCAATAATGTCAATACATTGATTTTTCTCATGTCATGGTTCGATAATTGACAACTTATTTTCATGCTTCAACTTCATTTGAGCTTGTTGATTCTGAGTCTTGCTCAGTTGACAATCAAAGTAAGTTTTCTTTTGACAATGAATTCTATTGTTTCTAAAGTCATTTACAACTTGCAAACATTCAATTTAGATATCTATTGATCATATATATTTTTTGGCTTGAACCTAGTCACCTTGGAAATTATATCATTTCATCTCGTTCATTTGACATCGATTTCTGAAACTAATTCAGTTGAACCATTGAGTCCTAATTATTGCAAAACTCATATCCACAAAATTTGAACATGTCTTGATTCTGTGTCATTTACCTTAATACTGTCCTTATTGACTAAGATGTGACATAACTCTAAAAAGACATCGTAGCCCAAATCTCAAGGACGAGATTTAAAACAAGGTGGGGAGGTGGTAACATTTCCATTTTTATCATATAAGAGTTATATGTTGTTTAAATTTATTAACCACTAGTAACTAGTTTTATTTTTCGACCCATATAGTTTTAAAAAACTATTTTAAATATATAATTGGTTAGAATGTTATACTAATTAATTGGTTGTAAATGTGTGACATTACTATTTTCTATGTTAAAATAAAGTATATAAAACTTATTTAATTAAACGGGTAGATTACAGGTAAGTTGACTATTAGAAATATGAAGTACCTATACGGGCCTAGGAACTGTTTAATAATTAAATTATAAAAAAAACATTATATTTGAACCTACTCCGTTTTTAATGAAACTTGGTTCAAAATGTAGATACAAATATTCTCGTTCTAATGACATATTCATTGTTTTATAAAACGTCATATTTTATAAGTTATACGCGCCAAATAAATGATGGAGCTGAATTAATTATAATATATATATATATATATATTAATAAAATAATAATAATAATCAAAATTTCATTTAAAAGTAAACGTAACTTTCAATAAAATAATAATAATAATAATCAAAATAGAAACTAAAACCCGTAACTTTGAATAAAATAATTAAATAATATTAAAAATAAAAATTTACAATTTACAATTGATATTCAAAGTGGGCGTACACGTATGTGTGTACCTGGAAGATTTAAACTTAAGCAGCAAGTTTCAATGGTGTATTTATAGAAGGAAACATTACTCAAAATTTTCTGAACATTCTCTCTCGCAGTGCACCTCTATATAATCTATTATTCTTTAATAATTCACCCCTAAATCCTACAAAGCTCTGCCCCGTTTTAAGTGTTTTAACCCCTGATCACTGATACCCTGTCCGATTGATCTGGAGCCCCGTAACGCATGTCAAGGCTCTGCCCAACTAAGTTCGTTAGGGTTCTGTCTCGTGACATAGGGATAAAGTTGAATTGGGGTACTATACTTAAGACGAGTGCATTATATATTTATTAAATAGCTCAGGAGTGATACCCAAGATTATACCAGGAGGCTTTCTAGTTGAACCCTAAAGTTACAAAGTGTGTCCATTCTCTTTTCTCACAGTTTGTGAGTCATTATCCTTTTTATCACCTTTTTGTGATAGACTTATATTTAAAAATGTTTTCCAAAATCCTAAATGTTTATTAGTTATACTGACAGTGATTAATTTTTTGTATTCTGTAATAACTGTCGATATGAGAGGTTTTATACATTACTTAACCCTCGTTACTATTGGCCAAAAAGTTAGCCAATAGTACCATGACCACAAGTACGGGGGAAATTGTGCCCAGTGGCCATACCCTAGAACTAATATTATTTTTACATTAAATAATTAATAAATTTAATGAATGATTGAAATAAATATAAATGGTGTCTATATAAAATAGAGCTTTATTAATCATTATTAAAATATATATTAACGAAAATATATTTAATAAACCTAAATTTCTGTTAACATTATAAACTAATGTTTAATCCATAAATGTATACCATAATAAAATAGTCAAGTATAATATATTCTACTATACTAAGATTATATTTTTAATCATAGTCACGTTAATATAATAAATAATAACTTAAAATTATTTAATTAATATATTATATTTGATAAAGTTACAGCTATTAATTTGACAGAAATAATATATTTCATTTTCTGGGCTAATTGGTTTTGTGCCATAGAAAATATATTTGACAATGTAATGTCATGGGACAATACTAAGTCCAGAGTCACTAGTTGAGAGAATGATCAATAGTGATATGACCAGAAATATGACCAGAGTCACTAGTTGAGAGAATGATCAACAGTGACATGACCAAATGTACTAGTTGAGAGAACGATCAAAAGTGTTATGACCAGAGTCACTAGTTGAAAGAATGATCAACAGTGATATGACCAGAGTCACTAGTTGAAAGAATGATCAACAGTGATTTGACCACCGTCACGGGAATCGCCTATTGACCGATATCATTGAATCATAATAAGATATATTTTATATTTATTACTTGATAAACTTCACTATTGGACGAAAGTTAGTCAATGAGTAATATGACCACCGTCACATCGGAACTGCCACCATGTGACAAATACTGATTGAGTTTTTGGGTAAATATAAACAAATGTAAAAACCTTGATGCTGTAAAGTATAACAATATATTTTTATAAAAATGGAATAAACTCGCCAGTATCTATTACTGATAAAATGTTTTCAAAACGTGTTTCAGGTAATTTGCTTTAAAGATAATAGTTGCCAGCTATGGAGCACTGAATGCTTAAATAAAGTGGCTATAAATACCTGAATAAAAGAAGAAATTCATGTTTTATTTATTTGGGTTTATCCCTATAAAAACAATTGAATTGAATATGGGTTTTAGCCCATATGTTTAATATTAAAAGTATGGTGTTTTAAAAACTCTGAAATTGTTTCCTAACTACGATCCTGATGAAAAATTTTCCGCTGTGTAATTAATAAACACCGATACCATCTGACTGGTTCACTGCTCCCGCTCCCCGGGTGGGCTCGGGGGCTGTGACATACATGGTGGAACGGGATTATGAGGGATAGAGGTGCTGGTGTAGCTTTGGCTCAAACATGGGAAGAGCTTAGAGCTCTCATGATGAAATAATTCTGCCCACACCATGAACAAAGGGCGCCTGAAAATGAATTCCATGATCTTAAACAGGATAGTGGTGAATATCGAGCCTACAGTGATCGTTATGATGAGCGAAGTCTATTGTGTCCTACCATGGTTACGCCTTTGGATAAGGCAATTGAAAAGTACATTGATGGCCTCACTGACCCAATTCAGGACATAGTCATTTGTAGTAATCCCGCTACAGTTAGACAGGCCATTGAGCTATCCGCTACCCTAACTGAATCTCAAGTCAAGAAAGGTAAAGTTTTTTGTAAAGGCGAAAAGAAACCATCAGACAAGACTACACAAGAAAAACCAAAGGAAACCAATACTGAATCCTCCAAGAAGTTAAAGAAGCGTAAGGCTTCACAAAACTTCGTTGTAGTTGCTCAGAACAATCAAGCTGCTCCTAACCAACCAACACAACCTCGTGCTAGGAAAACATATGTTGGCACCGCACCTCTGTGCAACAAATGCAACTGTCATCATCTAAATCAAACACCGTGTCACCAATGTACCCATTGTGGATGATTGGGACATTTGGTCAATGCATGATGTTTTGCTACCAACACCTAAAACCAAACGATTTCAAACTCTGCTGCTCCCCAAGCACCTTATCCACCTGGATCGTGCTATAACTGTGGTGACCTTACTCACTATCGAAACAATTGCCCGATGCTCGTTAATGCAAATCCAGCCCGTGGACGAGCATTTAAGATAAATGCTAATGAGGCTCGTGCAAATGACAATGCAGGGAACATTTAAACTTTTATATTTTTCTTGTTGTTTATCTATGAAACTCGAAACATTTCATTTGGTTTATTAATAAACTTGTTATTCCAATTCTATTTACAAAACCAATGTGATTATGTGTATGTGTGGTATACCCCTACAATACCGACACCAAGGATATGGTTCCTTGCAAATCAAACTACTCTCGTAGTTTCATTCATATTTGTGACCGCTCGCGGTCTCCACAAAAATCCTAAGTACTCGTTTCTTCTAAAGATACAAAGTACAAGGTATAAGTTATAACTCTTAACGGATACTCAAAGTACCACTTTAAATCCTTGATTGGATACCTAAGGGTATTTTCATAAGTCCTTAATTGATCTTATGCAATTTGTCCATGTGCATATCATTACATTCTTGTTTCTCATCACAATATACATAGTATATGATTTCAAAAACATTATAGATGTTTTCAAAAACCTTATACATAATTTCAAATACAATCCACATGGTTTTAAAACAATTTTAACATGGCATATTTACCTAATATATCTAGTGCATGATTTCAAAAACATTATACATGATTTCAAAAACATTAAACATGTTTTCAAAGATCCCATGCATGGTTTTCAATAACATTTTGCTTCGTATGTTGACCTAGCATACCAAGTACACAGTTTCCAAAAAAATTGCTTCATATATTGACCTAGCATACCAAGTACACAGTTTCCAAATGAAAACATTTTTCTTCGTTTGATGACCTAGCATACCAAGTACACGGTTTTCAAGGACATTTTGCTTTGTATGTTGACCTAGCATACCTAGTACATGGTTTTCAAAACATTTTCGCTACACAAATCCCAAATCCTTATAGGATCTTCTTATCTTCATAGTTAGATCCTTGTGGATGTTTAACGTGCAAAACAAAGTCCTTAATTGGATTCTTTGTGTGCTTTAATACATATGTTATGATTTATTAAGACCAAACCAAATCCTTATAGGATCTTCCTATCTTCATAGTTAGATTCTTATGGATGTTTAAAGTACTAATTGAAGTCCTTGATTGGATTCTTGTGTACTTTAATGCGTATATACAAGTTGATGACCAAGTGGATGATTATGTATTTATATGTTTAGTTGATTCAAATGCTCGCTATCCAAATCCTTGTAGAATCTTCCATATTTTCATATGCTAGATTCTTAGAGGGATATCCAAAGTACTATCTTAAATCCTTAATGGGCTTTTCTATGCAAATAGTCAGACCCTTGAATTCCAAAGTACTATTCCAAAACAATTATTTGATTCAAAGTTAAAGATATCATGTGTTGATCTAGTTAAAGAGACCCTTTGGTGGTCTAGTTAAAGAGATCGTTCGTCGATCTAGTTAAAGATATCATGTGCTGATCTAGTTAAAGAGATCGTTCGTTAATCTAGTTAAAGAGACCCTTTTGTGGTCTAGTCAAGTCATCACATGTTTATTCGTTTGATTTTTCCCCTACACATCACAAAATGAACTGTGCGGACTATGGAAGGAATTGAGTAGTTATGGATGCATACATAATTATAAGATTCAGTGCATAGAAACTAGAGCAAGTTTTGTCATGTGTACGAACCTATAGTGATAAGAATAACGAAACGGGAACAATGTAATAAGGGTGAAGGATCGGATTGCGACCTAAACGATTCGTTTGGAAGAGTTCTAGTCCGTTTCAGAGGCGGAAACTAAGAAACGAACGTGTAAACAGCTTGATATACACTTTAACCCTCTTTTATATTGATATTACAACCTTTACAATCAGAAGAGAAACCGGCAGCACTTCGGTACACTTGGCAACAACTGTTGGAACTGTTACAACTGAAATCACAACTAACCTATATATAGCCTTAAGGATTTCGCTTGAAACTTTTGAAGCGAAATCCTTACTTTCTAATTCAAGCGAAATTGACAATTGAATTTTGTCTTGAAGCGAAATCCATGCAAACGACAATCTGATTTCAATTTCATGCATTTCACTTTTGTCCTTTTGTGTGGATGATGCAATCAATGATGTCACTAGTGTGATGTAAGCATGATGCCACATGTGTGATGTCATCATCCTAGATGATGACATCATGCTTGAATAAGATCCGCACCGAACCGAGACTCGATACAAGACGAAGACGACAAATGTGTGCACCAACAGACTCCCCCTCAGATGTTGACGAGTCTTAAGTGTCGAGTCTTCTCAATCTTCAGTCTTTATCAGTCTTTGAGCTTTCTTCAGAATCTCTATCTGGCTCTATCCTATCTCCAAATCTCTTTCCCTCTAACAGACTCCCCCTCAAAACATGCTGGGATCGTAGTCTGGCTTTTACAGTATTTCAGAATCCTCAGATATCGGAATCTGGCACTCTATCTGCTATCCTGCACATCCTCTACCCAAAAATAAGATTCACAAGAATAAAATATTTAACAATTTGTCAAATATCAAACACCAACACTAAGCCTTTCCAATCAATATACAATCAAATATTAACAATGATCATTTAAAGAATTTTCATCTCTGAAAAACTTTTCAATCAAAATCACCCAAACCTATTCGTCATGATTAGCACTCGGAATTTTGAAATTCAGCTCTTCAACATCAGTTGTCTAAAATCTTTTTGGATTTTTCAAAATTTATGCTAAAACACACCGAAAATCTTTTTGGATTTTGAAATAACAGAAACGAAATGCAGTAAAGAAATATTTACAAACAATATTTTTGTGAGTTTGTGCAAGAGGATCATATCAGTTTTTGAGACAAATCACCAACACCGTTAAGCTTTAAACATTTTAAGTTCTAAACAATTCACCTAGATTGTCAGTATACTTGTCCACTTAAATTTTCACACAAAGTTCAACTGATCCGAGATACGATGTTAATGTTTTAAGAAACTTAAACTTATCCGTGTGTCCCACTACTTGAATATACTCCTGTATCCAGATCCCAATATTCAGTCTTACAGGTGAATATACCACAGATGATATCTGTCTGGGGAATAAATTATAGTACGAGGGCCGTGAGAGCTCAGGTCGATCTTTCGATACACAGAGAGATGACGGCTTCGACTTTTGGTGTGTCCCCTTTAGAGGATCTTTTTGTTTCAACAGCCATGATTAGCATTTTTCAATGTTTCATCATTTTTTAGCTGAGGGTGAGCTATATTTCAAGCAAATGTAAAGTATTCTCCGGGGACTAGGCCATTGCTTCCGCAAAATCAGAAGTCCCGGGATAATACCCCAGATATCACTGAGCATAAAGACCTAGTATCTCAGAATAAGGGACCTTTCAAACAAGATTTCAGGGGTTACCTATATATCCAAGTTTGTGTTAACCCACAGAACAAGCAAGTTTGATTTTAAGTTTATATATCGTCACAATCTACTAAATGTGTAAAAAACCTACTGACACATCATTAGTGAGATCGTTTATCACATTTGACTTTCCAATTCTTTAGCATGTTGTGATAGTCCACTGATGTACTATCATTTCCTCTTTTAACAACAAAACTCATTTTTGAATTTTATCATGTTTTTGTCTTTTTCAAATTTTCTAATGTTTTTGGATTTTTCTGAAATTTTTACTCCCCCTAAAATGCAAACACATTTTAGAAAATTTGAAAATAAACTGTACAATAAAATGACAACCGATATCGAATCGCTTCAATTCGCCATCCACTTGGCATAAACAATCAGAACTCCCCCTTACAACAAACTATTTTCCCATTGTGATTTCAAAACACTTAAGTTTGTTTTAATCAAATGGTTTTTCCGGAAAATAAGTTTGATTTTACCAATTGTAGGTTAGGGGTGTAGCTCATCACATTGTTTCTCAATCATTTGTAGAAAATCAGATACAATTTAATGTCCCTGATTTACCACTTGTAAGTCGAAATCACTTTCGTGAATTTCTCAAGAAATGTGCCGATTCCTGCTCCGCTTAAACCAACCTGGGAGCTCCGGCAAGTCATACTTAACCTGTAAAATGCTAACAATTTTAAGAACTTTTCATATAAACTCACAAAACATGAATGATGCCGATTCCTGATCCACGATTACAAACTTGGGATCTCCGGCAAGTCCGGTTTTTACTCAAACATAACGTCCACCCAAGCCTCACCAGCCTTGGGTGACTTTGGTGGCAAACATCTGTCCCACCAACATTTTGATTTATAAAATTCTTGAGCACCTTTTACCTTTCTGTCAACCATCTTACCGAAAATATGTTTGACTTTCCCGTTGAAAGCCTTCTCAACATCAAATTCTCCCTTATCAGCAAAGAATTGATTTGAGATCTCTACCTTCCCAACTTTCGACTTCCAATTTTCCTTTGACAATGAAGGAAAATTTTCATCGTTCACCTCAGGAACGGAATTCACAATCTTTTTCTCAACAAATGACTCCTCTGATTTTATGGAATCAGATTCATTGTCAGAACTTCTTTCAGATTTTACAATCCATTTTTGTTTGGTTAAATCACCTCTTCTTTTGTAAAACCGTTTTGAACTTTCACCTTTTTCAGAAATAGAATTTTCAAACACTTTTGATTTCTCAGTTGATTGTTTCTTCTCAAAGACAAGTTTTTCTTTCAGTTTTGAGTTAGAAGTAACTTCCTGTTTTGTGTTGTTGGACTGTTGGCAATTCCAAGCAATATGTCCAACTTTTTGGCATTTGAAGCAAGTTCTTCTATCAACTTTTTGAGCAAACTTTCTCACATTCTTCTTCACTTCAGCAAGAAACTCTTGATTGGATTGTTTCCAGAATGGTTTCTTCTGCTCATCTTCACAACTTCCACCTGCAACAAATTTTGTTTTTGGTTTATAAGTTTTCTGATTTTGATAATTTTCAGGAGGAATAAATCCTAAACCTTTCTTTTTGAGATTACCGTTGTAGTTTGGTTTCTTTCGATAACCATAACCAGAACTATAACCCTTTTTCTTGTTCAATCTCTGTTGAACTCTTGAAGTGTATTTTTTAGGTTTTTCATCAAGATTTAAATCTTTTATATCAGAAAGATTAATTTCTGTTAATTTGAAAACCTGTTTGATCATTTCAGTTTTTACACTTCTGATTGGAAATTCCTCATCAGAATATAATTTGTCTGAATCATTCAAAGTATAAGCCACTTTGATTGATCCGTCATTCAAATTAGATTTTGATAACAGGAATTCTCTATTGTAAACCCTGTTAACCGGTGAACTCGGACTCTTTTCTGATGAACTCTGACTATCAGACTCAGACTCCGGTTTTGACTCCTCATCCGTATCCAACACCTGATCGACAATTTTCTTTACTAACTCAGACTCATGATCAGTGTCAGACGCTGTGAATGTAACATCAATATTGTCTGGTAATTCATCAATGATTTCAGACTTTAACTTGATGTTGACTGCCTTTTTTACTCGTTCCTCATTTGGCTTTCTGGGAGAATAAGTTTCATGGATAGGGGGTGGACATCTGTTATACTTTACACTTGGTTTCTTACCAGTATCAGTATCTTCAGTCTTTCTGTCCATGAACGCTTCCAGACCTGCAACAGTAGGATAAACACGATCAATCAAGTAATCACAAGTAGTGTAACTCAACAGTAATCGTTTAATCCTTTCACTCTCAATCTTTTCAAGTTCCACATCTTTCTTTAACTTTGCACAATCTTCGATGTACTCATTGATGACTTTCTGCTTTTTCATTAATGTTGCACTCATTTTATCCATTGCTTTTTCGGTTTCTGTATTCGTCTTCTTCAGACTATCAACTGTTCTGTTCAGCACATCATATGATTCTTTAATGTACTTCACATCAGACAGTAAGTCTTCTTTAATCTTCTCTAATTCAGCAATCTTCGTATCTTTCTCTTCACAAGCTTTGCAAGACTCTGAACACTTCACACATGGTTTTTCAACTTCAACCAATTTTTCAACTATCCTTTCAACCTCGATAGTCTTTTCAACTTCAACAAGTTTCTCAATTTCAACAATTTTTTCTACTTCAACAATTTTCTCTACTTCGACCAGTTTTTCAACTTCAACTATTTTTTCAACTTCAACAAGTTTTTCCACCACTTTCTCCACTTCAACGATTTTCTCAACTACTTTCTCAGTCACTGGTTCAACATTTGCTTCTCCAGCTTCTGTCTTTGTCTTTTCATCAGCTTGCATTTTTGTTGCTTCCAGCTCTTTCCTCAATCTTGCCATCTTCTTCTGATACAGCATCTCCATTTTATCTGCAAAAAACAAATTAAAACTAGTAGGATCAATGCCTTTTCTAGCTCTGTTGAGATGTTCTTCCTCATCATCAGTATCCACATCACTTCCAAGATCTGGAAAAATTGGGATTCTTTTCTGATTAACCTCATCTTCACCTAGAATTCGAGCAACAAAGCCTGATTCTGATGGAATGTATTTATCCCAACTAAATCCCTCGGCAACTTTTTCGTCATCTTGATGAATAAGTAAAGCTTTCTTCTTTACATCACCAGTAGCATGAGCATGTGTAATTTGAGGTTGTTGAGAAGTCTGATGAAAAATTGATTTCTGATAATAGTTGTTCTTTTCTTGATTCTCGGTAGCTTCTTTACTTTTGCACTCTCGTTTAAAATGACCTTTTCCTTTGCAACGGAAACAGGTAACTTTCGATTTATCAAAACCCAATTGAGAAGTAGCCATTCCTCGAAATTCATCTCTACCAGTAATCTCTTGAAATTTTTCAGCTCTCCTCCAAGCACTTGCTAAGCACCACTTGATATCCATCACTTCAAGTTCTTCAGCATCAATTTGGTCGTAATCTTCTTTGGTAAGCATCGGATTGCCAATTTTTCCACCGATCAAACTTTCGTAAGACTCTAACATAGTAACCAATGATGCCATGTGCTGCTTGGCAACTTCTGGAGACAAATTCTGGCCATTTTGAATGTTTAATGTAACATTGCATTGAAGATTTGTTGAATTCGATTGTTGAGAACTTGATGTTGTAAAGTTTGGATCAAAACTCGAGAATGATGAAGATCCACCACTTTGAGTAACATTACTCTTTGTTCCGGATGAACCATCTGCACTGAAACCAGTTTGAATCTTTGGGCTAGGGCTGGGGGTAGCCTCAAACTTGTTCCCTCGGTAGTACAGACTGACATCTTGTTTGGCATTTGGATTCGTCATGATAGCTGTTTTCTGAATATCCAACTCATGCTCTTCAATCTTTCGAATAAACTTTGCTAGACTCATATTCTCAGATTTTCTCATGTGTTTGATAATCAACAAATAAGTTCCCCATTTCTGTTGTGGTAATGCCTCAGCAAGTTTATCCACCCATTCCTCATCATCCTTCTTTATATCCAATCTCCCCATTTCCAAGACAAGATGACAATATCTGTCAATTGTCTGTTTCGTTGATTCGTAATCAAAGGCTACAAACATATCGAATGATTTCTTTAGCAACGCCTTTCTGTTTTTAATCATATCCGCGCTTCCTTTGAATTTCTGAATCAATGCTTCCCAAATTGACTTAGCTGTATTGTCGTGTTGAAGCAAAACAAATATATCTTCTTTGATTGCCTGTTGAAGAATACTGATCATCATTTTCTCACTAGTATACTTCAATTTGTCAGCTTCTGTAAAGTCACAGAAATCCTTTACAAGCCCACGTTCGTTTGTCGGTTTTTCATAGTCTTTCTCCAACGAACACCATGCATCGAATCTGTAAGCTTGAACCCAGTTCTCAAATCGATTCTGCCATCCTTTAAAGTCTTCAATGTACATGAGCTTTGGTGGCTTTTGATGAGTTCCCGTCTCATTTTCACTGTACAATGCTTCAGCAGCTGTAACCGGAGCTACTGGTGTGGCAAACGCGTTGTAGAAATCTTCTTCCATGCTTCAGTAATTAGCAAAAACTTCGGAAAACACCTTGCAAGTACCTTCAAGCGAAATCCCAAGTAATACAGTTCTGAAGCGAAATCAACTATTCTTTCTTGAAGCGAAAACAGATGTTAAGTCTTGAAGCGAAATCAACTGTTTGTTGAAGCGAAATCTGATATCATGTTCTATTTCAAGCGAAATTAACTATTTCGCTTCAAACACTCAATGTTTTCAAGTGAAACTCTGCTGAATGTTACGAACTCTTTCAAGCGAAATCAAGTTTTGTCCAGTTTTTGTCATTTTTACTTTGAATTTCGGTCTCGAACTTTCAAGGCTTTGTTAGACTACTGTTTTAAACAATCGGTGAAAAACTCAGACCAATTTGACCGTTAAATCTCGTCCAGATTGAAAAAGAAGGTGTAGAAATCAGAAAATAGATGATATCAAGCTAAACTCTTCTTCCTGTGCTCTGATACCAATTGAAGGATCGGATTGCGACCTAAACGATTCGTTTGGAAGAGTTCTAGTCCGTTTCAGAGGCGGAAACTAAGAAACGAACGTGTAAACAGCTTGATATACACTTTAACCCTCTTTTATATTGATATTACAACCTTTACAATCAGAAGAGAAACCGGCAGCACTTCGGTACACTTGGCAACAACTGTTGGAACTGTTACAACTGAAATCACAACTAACCTATATATAGCCTTAAGGATTTCGCTTGAAACTTTTGAAGCGAAATCCTTACTTTCTAATTCAAGCGAAATTGACAATTGAATTTTGTCTTGAAGCGAAATCCATGCAAACGACAATCTGATTTCAATTTCATGCATTTCACTTTTGTCCTTTTGTGTGGATGATGCAATCAATGATGTCACTAGTGTGATGTAAGCATGATGCCACATGTGTGATGTCATCATCCTAGATGATGACATCATGCTTGAATAAGATCCGCACCGAACCGAGACTCGATACAAGACGAAGACGACAAATGTGTGCACCAACAAAGGGCATGGTGGATACGCCGCTGGTAATTCCTATATATAAGTGTTCCTTATTACATTGCAAGCATAATGTTATTTAGTTACTAGAAGTTCTGGACCTTGACCAATGTTGTTTTATCCTACACTCTCCGACTCCAACTTCGATCGCACACACAAGTTTCCTATAGTAGTCTTCATAGGAAACATTCTTCCATCCGTTGTTCAAAACTCCCTTTTGAGTTCACACCCTCTTCGAATTCGTCTATAACAAGAATACCACTTTGACATTTGTAGGGCTCTCTTGAGGCTCAGTACAATTGAAAATGTCATACTCCTGTCGGTTGGAGTGAATTTTAAATCTTCGGATCTAAACTCATTCCTATAGACAAAAGACGAGTACGATTAACAACGTTCGCTGGGAGTCCAAACACGGCCCAGAGTTTTACTCAGGGAATGGAGGATCTTTTGAAAGTGAAACACTCACATCTGTTTTCACAAGTTTCCTCTAAATTAATTTCGAGACGAAATTTCCTAAAGTAGGCGAGACTGTGACATTTGTGCCTTTACGACCCTTGTACAAATCCGAACAATTTCGAATAATGAAGTCTTGTGTTTTATTTCCGGAATTGTATAATTACATATGACATTTATGACGGGTGGTCCTTGGGACAAACCTTAAGTGTGTTAAAAGATATGTTAATCCTTCATTTGATCATGTAATTGTCTTGAATTAGATAACTACAGATGCTTATGTTTCAGGTGTGTCAGTGGCTTAAAAGGAGGGAAAACACAGTTTTGGATGGAAATGGATTGGAGCGGGTTTTTAAGGAGTTGAATGAAGAACAAAAAGGAGAAGCCAGGAGCCTACCGTAAATTACGGTAGCTACTGTAATTTACGGTAGCTCCTGAAGAGACCTGCCCCCACCGTAAGACAGTAGGAAACTGGCGTAAGGACTTGATAGCTGCCGTAACTTATGGTGGCTACCGTAAGTTACGGTACCCTCTGACGCAAAATGTGTAACTGCCTTCTTTAAACCCGTTTTCATGTGTCTTTTGACATATCTCATGATTGGGGACGTTTTGTAGAAGTTCGAGGGTGAATTTTGGCTTGTGCAAGTGTTTGTGATAAACATCCGGTTTATGTTTTTTATTCGTACGAACTCTAAACTTTGTGTTATGATTATTCACCAAGCGGTGTGTGGCTAAACTTTCGGTGATCATCTTAGGTTGAAGCTTTCTCTATGACTTTCATGTTTTTATCCTTATTTCTAGAATAATGAACTTGCAATGTTTGTTTAGTTAATTATGGTGCATGAATGTTTGTTTGTAAATTGTTGATTGTTGTTTTAATCATAATCTAAACCGTACGTTCTTGGTGTCATTAATAATCAAGATATCACGGGAGGGGTTAGGGTTGGATATTGGTTAATTGATCATCGGGTAACAACCTCGCGTTTTTATAACCCGAGTACTTAGTTCCCTTTAATCACTACAAACAATTATGCATGAGTCATGTCTATGTGACTTTTTCTAGTGGATTCAAGCACAATTGTCAAATGAAACCGGAAACCTAAGATGGTCGCTTTCTCTTAATATGTTTTAAAAACCAATCTGTCATTTGCAATTAGTTTAGTTAATTTTAGTCTTAAAGCCAAACAATCAAACTTCTGGATTTTCATTTCTTCCATTTAGTTTAATTTTAGTAAAGTTTCAAAGCTGGATAATCATCATACATTCCATAGACTCCCTGTGTTCGATACCCACTTACCGCTAGCTAATTAGTTGTAATTGGTTTAAATTTGCGTGAGACTATGAAAACACGTAAAATTTTGGCGCCGTTGCCAGGGAATCGTGCGCAACGTATGTTAATTTAGTAGCTTTTGTTTGTTATTTTCGGGTTTATGCTGGTTTTGTTTAGTGTGTAGATACTACAGGTGTATGCATACTAGAGGCTGTCATAAGTCATCACCACTATCGTTCGATCCGGAAATTGAAAGGACTTTGCGATAAAACCGAATTTTGGTATGGGAAAACAAGATCATTGGTTCACCCACATCACCTATCACACCTAGAAACATCATGGATGAGTCTCAATTACCACCCACTAAGGGTCAACCTACACCGTCTTTTATACCTTCTTCATCACAACCATCACCAAATACTACCATTCCAAATTCCACCACAAATCCTACTCCAACACATGAAGTTAGCCTAACCAACACCACATCACCTGCCACTACCCAAACCGAGCCTACTCTCACTTATAGCTCTTCCTCAACGGTTCCACCACTTTCATACTTCTTTCCAGCTTCCGGTCAATCAATTTCTACCTACCCAATACCGCCAAGTTCAACTATTATTCATACTACTTCTAGATATCGACCGCCGAACCAACCGGGTTTCCACTATGCATCTCCTCAGTTTGTGCAATCTTCGGGTGTGGGAGGAGATGGATTTGATGATGGGTATGAAGAAGAATTTAGAGGATACGAAGAAGAGGGATTTTATTATCGAGGTGATGGATGTAATTTGGGACCTCAAGGAGGAACATGTTATCAACAAGGTCAACAATTGCAACAAATTCAAGAAATGGTTAGGCCACCAACGGGGGTACAACCAGTTCGGCCACAGGGGCCACAGTTTCAACGGCCAATGCCTTTACAACAAGCTCATCCTCAATATCAACAACCCCAATTCCAAAGGCCGGTGCAACAACCGCAAATGCAACAACCTCAATTTCAACAACCGTTTGCACCTCAAGGGCCGATGCAAAGGCAAATGGGTCGTCTAAGAGTACCATTGGGTGCTCCATGAAGACATCACCGAGAGGCGGTACGGGGGATTGAAGCTCATTTTAGACTGGTTATCACTAACAACCCGTCTCCGGTAGTGATTCCTCATCACTCGGATGGGAGGACTTTTGAGGTGAGAACAACCGCACTGCAAAGTTTGTCAAATTTAAGGGGTTAGCAACAGAAGAACCATACTTTCATTTGGAGACATATGACTCTATTTGCAATACTATTGGAGGTCAAGGTTTTTCTTCGGACAATGTTAAGTTGGTTCTTTTCAAGTTTTCCTCGGAAATAAAGCAAAAAGGTGGTTTCATACTTTGCCTTCCGCGTCAATTTATACATGGGCCGAAATGCAACAAATATTCTTAGAGGAATTCTTCACGGCCCAAAAGACCAATGATGCTAGGCGGAGTTTGAGGAGCTTCCAACAACAACCGGGGGAAATGTTTCATGAAGCGTTTGAATGATTCAATATGATGTTGAAAAATTGTCCTCATCATGGTATACACCATTGGGAGTTGTTGAATGCCTTTCATGAGGGATTGAGTTCGGAGGATGCTCGTGATTTAATGTCCAATACTAACGGTACATTTGGTAAAATTTTTGAGCATGATGATTGGATGTTTTTAGAGCAAATGGCTGATACATCAAAAAGGAAGGCTCAATCTTCGAGAAGGGCGAGGCATGTTATTACAAGACCACAGGTTCATGGGGTAGAGAATGGAGGTTTGCAAACCACAAATCAAGTGTACAATGTGTGCACTAATTGTAATGAAATAGGCCATACAGTGGAAGTGTGTTTGGTATGAGTGGTTGAAGATCAAGTGGAGGAGGTGAATGCTATTCAAGGGGGTGGTCGTAATTTCAATATGAATTCAAACACATACCATCCCGGGTTAAGGAATCATCCTAATTTTCATTATAGGAACCCGGGGCACCAAGCTAACCCAAATTTCCAAGGAGCTCAAGGTAATTTCGCACCACGTCAACAACAATACAATCAAGGTAATTATCGACGTGGAAACAATTTCGGCTACCAAGGTCAATTTCAACAATCGGGTGGTCAAAGTGGTTCTTCGAGTCAAACTTCATCTAGTGGGAATGAAGTTATGGATATGCTTCGGGTGATGCAACAAGATATGCAAAAAAGGAATCAACTTGATGAAATTCGGATGCAAAAGGATGAAGTTCGTGATAAGAGCATTCAAACTTTGACAACTCAAATGGGTCAATTAGCAACGGAAGTGGAGGAGTTGAAAAAAGGTAAAGGTCAACTTCCTAGTGACACAAAGGTAAATCCTTCTCATAACTCATCACGTAATAATAATATTCCTATTAACCATGTTAGTGTGTTAAGAAGTGGAAAAGAATTTAAAGCAAATTTATCACCGGGTTTGGTTGATGGGGTGGTTGAGGATATTACGAGAAATGAAAGTGATGAGGATGAAGTTTCACCCTCAATTGTGTCTATGGATTCTAATGCTGAAAAAGTAATTCAAAAACCGGGCTTGGGTGAAATTTTAAAAGATAAAAATGAGGAAGGGGGACCAAGCCAAGTCTCATTTCCATCGGCTTTAATTGACCTGGGTAAGAAAAAATTTATTTCAAAGAGGGGTCCTCAAAAAGAGCAATTGTGGGACGTTTTCAAGCAAGTGAAAGTTAACCTCGCTTTGCTTGATGCAATTAAACAAGTGCCTGCTTATGCAAAATTTTTAAAAGAATTATGCACACAAAAGAGGCAACAAAAGTAAAAGATGCCTAAGCGGGTTGACTTGACTGGGCAAGTTAGTGCAGTGCTTAATGGGGATCTTCCTCCTAAGCTCCAAGATCCGGGAACGCCATTAATAAATATTCAAGTGGGAAATTTTCAAATGTCAAAGGAGTAAGTATTTTACCGGGGGTCTTATATGACCAATATGATTTTGGTCCATTAGCACGGGATAAGACAACGGTGGTTCTACCGATTTGTCTCATAAGTTACCCCGAGGGATGGTGCAATATGTCATAGTAAAAATTGATGAGTTTTATTATCTGGTTGACTTTTTAGTCTTAGATTACTCATCCGCAGACCTGAAACAACAACAAAATGTTATTTTGGGTCGGCCATTTTTTAGCACCGCTCATGCCGTGATTGAATGTTGTTTTGGTACGGTTGACATGACATTCGGCAATAGAAAAATGAGATTGAATGTTTACACTAACAATTCTAATTCTATTGGTGTTGATGAGTGTTTTATGGCAGATTTAGTTGAAGGAGGTGACCCGCATGAGTATGAGGAAGATAGTGTGGACACTTGTGTTTGTGATTTTTCTGAACAGGTACATACTTGTACATTGAGGGTTGAGGAGAAAGAACAAGATGCTATGGAACTTAAACAGGGTCGACCGCCATGGACCCATCAGTTTGAGAGCTTACCGGTGGAAATTAATTCAGGTACTAACCCGTCTTTGGAGGAACCACTGAAATTGGAATTGAAATACTTGCCAAGCCACTTGAAGTATGCATTTTTAGGGGATAATGATACTTTACCGGTCATTATTGCCTCTAATTTAGAAATGGCTCAAGAGCAAGCATTGTTGGAAGTGTTGAAGGCAAATAAAGGGGCTATTGGGTGGACAATTGCCAACTTGAAAGGAATTAGTCCATCGATTGTCATGCATAAAATTATCACAACCGATGATGCGAAACCAACTAGGGAGGCACAAAGGAGATTGAACCCGAATCTACGAGAAGTGGTAAAAAAGAGGCAATTAAATGGTTAGATGCGGGTATTATCTATCCTGTTTCGGATAGTGCTTGGGTAAGTTTTACCCAAGTAGTGCCTAAGAAGGTTGGCATTCAAGTTATAAAAGATGAAAATGGTGAACAAATTGCCACCCGACCAGTCACCGGGTGGCGTGTTTGTATTGATTACCGAAAGTTGAATGCCACCACTTCTAAGGATCATTTTCCGCTACCTTTCATTGA
The DNA here is from genome assembly GCA_030545235.1 of Helianthus tuberosus. Classification (NCBI taxonomy): domain Eukaryota; kingdom Viridiplantae; phylum Streptophyta; class Magnoliopsida; order Asterales; family Asteraceae; genus Helianthus; species Helianthus tuberosus. Next base: position 127,804 of record JARYGA010044224.1, on the reverse strand, counting down.
CCAAATTATTGAAAAATTATCGGGTCAAAAATATTACTGCTTTTTAGATGGATACTCGGGATATACTAAAATTGCAATTCACCTGGCTGATCAACACAAGACCACCTTCACGTGTCCATATGGGACTTTTGCTTTTCGGGAATGCCATTTGGCTTGTGTAATGCACCGGCAATTTTCCAACGATGTATGATGAGTATTTTCTCGGACATGGTTGGGGAGTCACTTGAGCTATTTATGGATGATTTCTCCATTTTTAGCACTAGTTTCGAATCTTGTCTCGACGAATTGCAAAAAGTTTTAAAAAGATGCGTTGAGAAAATTTTGGTGCTAAGTTAGGAGAAAAGTCATTTCATGGTACAAGAGGGCATTGTGTTAGGCCGTGTTATTTCGAAAAGGGGGATGGAGGTGGATAAGGTAAAAATTCGGGTAATATCATCTTTGCCTCCACCAAAGAATGTTAACGGGGTGAGGTCATTTTTGGGACATGCGGGTTTTTATCGGCGATTTATTAAAGGATTTAGTTTTATTACTAACCCTTTATGTAATTTGTTATTAAAAGATGTCCCTTTTGATTTTACTAATGAGTGTTTGCAAGCTTTCAATGTTTTCAAGGAACAGTTGGTAAAAGCTCTCATCTTGCAACCACCGGATTGGTCAAAGACGTTTGAGATTATGTGTGATGCAAGTGACACAACAATTGGGGCAGTTTTGGGTTAAAGGATTGATAAAAAGCCGGTGGCCATTTACTATGCAAGCAAGACATTGTCCGAGGCGCAGCTGAATTACACCACAACCGAAAAGGAGTTGTTAGCGGTGGTGTATGCCTTGGACAAGTTTCTATCATACATATAGGGAAGCAAGGTTATTGTATATTCGGATCATAGTGTGGTTCAATATTTGATGGAGAAGAAAGATGTGAAGCCCCGTTTGATCCGTTGGGTGTTGTTATTGCAAGAATTCGATTTAGAAATTCGGGATAAAAAAGGAAGCGAAAATGTAGTGGCAGATCACTTATCCCGAATTCCGATGGAAGAAGTTGATGATGTGAGTGAAATTAATGAATGGTTTTCCGATGAGCAATTGCTAACCGTATCTACATTTGTTACACCGTGGTATGCTCATTATGTAAACTACTTAGCCACGGGTGCAATCCCGAGCCATTGGACCAAGAAAAGAAGGCAACAGTTCATGGTTAAAGTCAAGCAATATATTTGGGATGAACCGGATCTTTTCAAGATTGGGCCTAATCAAGTAATTCGAAGATGTGTGCCCGAGACGGAAGTGTTAGATATTTTGACACATGCCCATTCATCCGCTTGTGGGGGTCATTTTAGTGGCCATAAAACGGGCTACCGGGTGCTTACATGTGGGTTTTATTGGCCTACCATTTTCAATGATGCATGTGAATTTGCCCGGAATTGTGTAAATTGCCAAAAGATGGGGAGTATTTCAAAGAAGGATGAGATGCCTTTGCAACCGATTTTGGTGGTTGAAATATTTGATATGTGGGGCATAGATTTTATGGGTCCCTTTCTGAGTTCAACTGGGTTTTTGAATATTTTAGTAGCGGTGGATTATGTCTTGAAATGGATTGAAGCCATTCCTACAAGAACCAACGATCATTCGGTTGTGTGTAAGTTCGTTCAATCAAATATCTTTGCTCGTTTCGGTATTCCAAGGGTCATTATTAGTGATGGTGGGTCGCATTTTAAAAAATTTAACTTCGGAAAATTGTTGTAGCGGTACAATGTGAACCACCAAATCGCTACACCGTATTATCCGCAAACAAGTGGACAAGTCGAAGTGTCCAACCGTCAAATAAAAGAACTTCTCATGAAGACGGTGCGAACGGATAGGAAAGATTGGTCAAGTAAGTTGGGCGATGCATTGTGGGCATAGAGGACGGCCTATAAAACTCCTATTGGCACAACTCCTTACCGGTTGGTGTATAGGAAAGGGTGTCATTTACCAGTGGAGTTAGCTCATCGGGCGCATTGGGCAATTAAAACGGTGAACGCGAATTACTATGAAGCGGGTAAGATTCGGAAGTTACAGTTGAGCGAGATAGAAGTGATTCGAGATGAAGCTTACGAGTGTGCATCGGCGTACAGGGATAAGCTTAAAAAGGTTCATGATGCGAAGATTAAGAAGCGAACCTTTGAAGTGGGCCAGAAAGTGTGGTTGTATAACTCAAGATTGAATTTATTCATGGGCAAACTAAAATTTAAATGGATGGGTCCCTATGTCAATAGGCTAGTGGGTCGATTTGGTGATGTTGATATCCAAGATGTTCAAACTAACAAGCAACAAACGGTAAACGGGCATCGGCTTAAGCCGTATTTGGAAAGCAATGATATCAACAATCTCGAGCTCGACAAGGTGGGTTACTTCCTACGCCTGGTGAATGAGGAACAAACATGAGAGGCCCAGGTTTGGTAGTGTAAATATGTAGTTTAGTTTAGTTTGTTTTTTTTTTTGCGTAAAATAATTATCGTATCTGCATAAACTTGTGTTCGAGACAAGTGTGGGGACGTTGGTACGAATTTTCTAACATAGTGTTGAGGACAACACGGGTTTTTCATAGGGGGTAGGGTTATTTCCATTATTTCCATGTTTTTTGAAAAATACAAAAACCATAAAAATTATTAAATTTAAAAATTAAAATTAAAAAAAAAACAAATATACAACATGAGTTTTGGGCAAAGTGCAAGTTCCCAAGTCTACACATCACGTGAAAACAACATGCTAACATGAAATAGTTTTGTATTCCATTTTGAAAGTCAAATCATGTATATCGTTTGTAGAGGCATGACCGTTTGAGAGGTCACCGTTTGAAGAGTGTGACCATTTGAAGAGTCTTATGCCACCTTCAAACGGTCAGGGTCTTGTCCTATAAATACCCTTCAAACTTTCATCATTTGTAACTTTCCGGCCAGAGCTGCCGAAGTGCTGCCGAAGTGTTGTCAGGTTGTAAAACTTCTTATAATCAATCATACAATAGTTAAATGAGTAAATCTAGCTGAATTGCACTCTACACGTCTGTTTCCGCCTTTCGTGTTGAGATAAACTCTTCTGATCGACTCATTCGGGTCAGAAAACGATCCTTAAAGTGGTATCAGAGCTCAGGAGGAAGAGTTCATACCAATTCAGCCACAAATTCTGATTTTCTACACCTTCTTTCAAAATTTAAATTTTTTTCACGGTTAAAATTGGATCAATTTTTCACAGAATGTGTAAAAGTGCATTTTAACAAACCCTTGAAAGTTTCAGTTCAAAATTCGAAGTAAAAGTGGTTAAAATGGCTTGAAAACGGATGTCCGTTTGAACGAGCCCATCACCTTACCGTTTGAAACTGCACCTGACCGTTTGAAACTGCCACCTTACCGTTTGAAATTGGACATGGCCGTTTGAAACATGGTGCCCGTTTGAAAGTGTTTCAGTATTTCACGTGATTGTTCATCGAGTATTGTGTAACATTTTACGAGGTGTCAGTATGTTGGAAAAGAAATCTCCTGTTTGTGTCAGTTGGTAACGTGATTGCTTGGTTCACGAAATTGCATGTGATAATAGAAAGTGTCGACATTTGCATGTGAACCGATTTATTAGATTTGAGTGACCCAAGTATATCATCAGATTAGTGGTTAAGTCGGTCCAATCAGATTTGAACTTTGGGTTTTAAAAGTTGTTTGTTTGCATATGTTTGTATAAAGTCTATTCTTAATGGCCCAATCAACATTCAAGCTTATCAGCTCATGCAATTTTGTTCGGCCCAATGATATTGATTTGGTATTAAAAGTTTTCGGCAAGAGTTGTTCTTGACCATTTGATTGATATCTTTGTTCAAGATTGTCGGCCATTGAGAAGTTCTTTGTGTTTGTATGCATATCCGAGATATTAAAGGTGTCAGCCCATGTGAAATAATTAAAGGCACAAACTCATAAATTGCTACAAGTCTCGGCCCAATCAACACATCACTTGAACACTAGTAGTAATAGGCCCAAGTCATTGTTTACATATTGATCAGTCAAAAGTCCAAGTCTCATGAGTTGATCATTCAGAGGTCCAGTCCACTTGAACTTTGAACCAGATTGTTTGGTATTGTACTCAGTTTGCAAGTAGTGGGTCAGGTCGGTTGATTTTGATCCAGGTCATAGTAGTCGGCACAGTGTGTCAACCTTCAGTCCGCACAGAATTTTCACCTGTTCGAGTACCAGTCTTATTCTGTTATTTGATAATTCTTTAAATTGATTGTATTTTGTTTGTTTTTTTGTCAGGTATTTTTACAAGGTGATACAACTCATTTGAAAATCCAAAACATGGACGATGATTTCTACAACACATTCGCTACCCCAGTTACCCCGATGACTCTTGCACAGAACACGATGTTGGAAAATGAAACCGGAACGATGCAGAAACCTCCAAAACTCATGAACATCGAGGAGTACAAGAGTTGGGAAGAAAAGTTTGAAAATTGGGTTCAAGCCAATTATCTAGATGCATGGGAGAATGTCGAGACAAAATACGTTAGACCGATGAATGACGATGAAGAGAAAATTCCGATTAAAGATCTTAGTGCTGAAAACCGGAAGAGATACAAAGATGAGAAGATGATGTTAAGTCTTATTCAACAAGCAGTTAAAGAAGACATCCTGGTTCTATTACAACATAATGGAACATCTTATTCAATCTAGAAAGCGTTAAAGTCAAAGTTTCAGGGAAGTGAGGAAATGGTCAAGAACAAGAAGTCATTACTGAAGAAAGAGTTTGATTTGTTCCGAGGGTTGAAGAATGAAAGCACAAAGCAGATAATTGAGAGATACTGCAATCTGCTGGTGAACATGAAACGATTGAAGATCAATAAAGACAATGAGGAATTTATTGAAAAATTATCAGATGCGTTACCGTATGAAACATGGGGAACTTATCTCATGATGCTCAGAAACAAGAAAGGTTTTAAAGATTTGACACTGAGCAAGTTTATCGAAAAGATTGAAGCTCAGGAGATGGAGCAGAGAAAGGTGTTGATGCATTTTTAGTGTCTGTAACTAGTCTTGTTTAACGATGTATTTTGTATGGTCTTTTATTAATTATCGAGTCTGTATGTTATGTTGACCAAGTCAGATATCCTCCTATCTACTTGTGTACAACTTATTTGTCTCTTTTGATATGTAAAGTATTATGAACAATGCATGTTGCATTAAAAGGTAGAATGGTCATTATTAAGTTTATATGTTGCTGATTGTTGCTGTCTGTTTACAGAAACAAACACAACAGTTGCAGTCCACGACGAAACAGGTCTGTTTCGTCGTAACACATCATGACGAAACAGACCAATGTTCTTAATCCTGTTTCGTTGAAGGTCATGACGAATCAGACCTTGATTCGTCATGTACTGGGCTGTTCCAGGCCCAATGTCTGGCCCATGTTCAGATTCGTCAAACACTTTGTGTGTTTCGTCGATATCTTTGGCCCAGGGACTATATAAACAGCATCTTGTGTTCATTTGAACTAGAGATGAGATATTGACCATAGTAACAAAACTCTGCCGAAATTCTGTCTGAACTGTGTTTGTATCAGTTGTAATCGGTTCTCATCCCGTTAATCAATCGAGTGTGTATCATTGATTAATCCGTTGTTATTATTGCTTTATATGTTTGATTTGGCATAGTTACGTGGATTCCGCACACGTAACCGTGTTTACTATAAACAAGTGATTCGGTTCGTTATCGATCCTCAGATTTCGGGACCTACAAGTGGTATCAGAGCTTTGGCTCTTATCCTTGTTTAAAATCAAACTTGTTCGGTTTTTATCAAGTATTTTGTGTGTGTTTTTCTGAAAATTTGTTCTTGAAAAATTATATTTTCTGGAAAAATATTCATAAATCTGCTGTTTTATTGTTGTTTGCTACAGATTTTTATCAAAAACCTAAGTTAGATTGTTTGTTTATGCTTTAAACCGGGTTTTTAGTGAAAATCTAGTGTATTTTCGTGTTTCGGAAAATTATCGGTGATCGGAAAACTCATCGGAAAACTCATGTTCTTGGTAGTGTTCTTCATATCAAGTGTTCTTGTTATAAACTGAGAATTTGATCTGTTCAATTGATTAAAACCAAGTGTTATAACTTATAATAATATTACTTGACTTTTGTGTAAAAGGTTATAATTGGTTTCAGTAACAAGATCTGTTTCGTTGAAAATAAGGTGTTACAATCATACCCTGTGTCAGTTTAAATATCTTTGTGTCTGGTCTTATCCTTTGACTGATCAGTAGATATTTTAAATATCTAAACCAACTGACTTTTACCCAGTTTTGACGAAACAAGCAGCCGACGAATCACATCTGTTTCGTCGCAACATCTTTGACGAATCAAGCGTCTGTTTCGCCACAACATCTTTGACGAAACAAATTCTGTTTCGCCACAAATCACAATTATCACAAGTCTGTTTCGTCATTATTCATTTAGACGAAACAAACCTGTTTCGTGAAATCTGTTTCGTCGAAAACAGATCTGTTTTACACAGAGGACTTGTAACAGCTTGCTTACTGTTTGTTTTCAAGAATTTGTGCAGGTACTATCATACATACATCAAATATGAGTTGTACTAGTCCATGGGATTGGAGTATGGATTCGAGACCACGTGAAGATCCGACGTCCGCAGCAGCGTGGGTGAAGAGTGTTTTTGGTCAACCTACTATAAGTGCCGGACAATGGGCTTTGGCATCCAATCAGAACCAAAACATTCAAAATCTTTTGATTAGCGAGAGCGAAACGGGCAGCAACAATCGCCCGCCAAAGTTGAATCATATGAACAAGTTTCCATCATGGAAAGGTCGATTCATTACATATGTTCAAGGTCAAAGCACTGATCTTTGGAGGTGTTTCATTACTCCACGCAATGATGCTCTCGAAGTAGCAGCTTCAACGGCCGAAGGTTTTACTAACATGCAGGAAAATGACAAGAAAGCATATGAATTTGAGAAAAAGTCGTTTGCTGTTCTTACTCAAGCACTTCACAAAGATATCTATCATCAATTTTCTTATTGTAAGGACACGAAATCCTTATGGGATTGTTTGGTGACAAGAGGAGAAGGAAATGCAGCTTCCATAAAGACACGGCATGATTTATTAAAGAAAGAGTTTGAATCGTTTCAGTTCTTGGAAAACGAAACTCTAAATGATATGACCACACGGTTTTATCATTTGATTAGTGAAATGTTTGCCTATGGTGTTGTTGCAAGTGAAAAGGAAGTTTGTGCACGGTTTGCTGATTCTCTACCACCAAAGTGGAGTCCATACATTGAGCTTCTAAAGCATACAGGTATTCTAGATGCTGACACTATAACTATCTATGAATTTGTACAGAAGCTGGAACATAAAAATGATGAAGAAATCCGGAAAGCAAAACGCATTGCTACTCCTCAGAATATAGAAATGTATTGTGGTGGAGGTTTTGACCCGTCAGCTAGTCTGAGGCAACCGAAGTTACAAACGGCGTTTGTATCAAATACAAACTCTTCTCCGTTTCCTCAACAAACTCAGACTTATTCTGGAGAAGGTTTTATTCCTTTTATACCTCCAGTTTCTACTACTCAACCTCAGGCATATTCAGGAGGAGGTTTTATTCCATCCCTACCACAACCACAAGTCCAACCACAACAACAACAGCAAGCTCATTATACCAACAATCCTCCAACTCCAAACCCTAACACAGTCAAAGTTGATACATCAAACCTCTCAAATGTTAGCATTGAAGTAGCAAAGGAACATATGGAACTTATTAATACCATGGTCAGTGCTTACTGCGGTTTGGTCGCAGGTCAAATTGGAAACATCAATTTAACCAACGAAGACTATCTACAAATCAACCGTGATGAAATGGAGTTGATGGATATAAAGTGGGCATTCGCAAGTGCTGTTAAAAGGGCGAAGGACTTTATGGTTCGAACAGGAAGGAGTTCTTTGGAAAGCAAACAAGATACAAAGTACGGTTTTGATAAAGAAGCAGTTACATGCTTCAATTGTGGGGAAAAGGGTCACTTCAAACGTGAGTGCACTCGACCAAGCAGACAAGGCAATCAGAACCCATTCCGTAATCAGACGAGTACTTCAAATGCTAATCAAGACAATCGTGGAAAAGGGATAGTGGCTGTAAACAACACCACTAACCAGAATCAGTCTGGACCATCAAATGAAAGTCGTGCATTAACCGTACAAGCTGATGAAGGGTTTAATTGGTCTTTACAACTTGGGGAAAGTGATCAAGATAAAGGAGGAACAGCGTGTTATGCTAAGATTATCAATCACATCAAGCACGTTCATAAGGAAGAATTTTCTGATAGTGACGACAGTTCTGGTAATACCGGGAGTTCTGATGAAGAAAGTTCTACTTCGAGTTCTGAATCTGATGTGAACAAAGAAGCAAGTTCAAATCTTGATGACTTATTGAATGAAGCAGAAGAGTTGAAATATCAGAAATCAGTTCTGATCAAGAAGGCTGAGGTAGCATCTAAAGAAATGGAGAAGTTCTTTTCTGAAGACGGATCTTTCTCTTATCAGACTGCCTTTATGGCAAATGTCTCAGATTCTACAAGTCAGGTAAAATCTGAAATTCTTATCAACTGTAGAGATTGTGAGTATATGAAAAATGAATTTGATAGAATAAAGCTTCACTGTGATTCGATTCATATTCACAATCAGAGTTTAGTTGTTGAAATGGCTAAATGCAAAGAATCTAATATGGCTTTAGTTCGAAACGAAAAAGAATTTAAATCTATGATTGAAACTCTAAAGAAAAATGTTTCCGAAGTGACAAAAACTGTTTATCATAAACAAGTTAGTATAAATGATTACATTAACATTGTTGAGGAAACCAAAAAGGAACTAGCCATTGCCAAATGTGAGCATGATGCAATCAAGCAAAAATTGGAGAGTTACTCTAACTCCCGATTTGTGCTCGATCACATTATTGATGTTCAACAACTAAAGGGAAACAAGAAAGGTGTTGGGTATAAGAAGTGTCCGCCCCCTTTGAGACATGATTATGCTTATATGCCTGATGAAGAAGAAATGCCACGGTTTGAATCAAGTGTGCCTCTTGATTATGAGGAAGTTACTACTGGCCTAGGGTTCAAATCGGACAATTCTCCAAGTACAAATTCTGAGCAAAAAGATTCAACATCTACGAAACAAGGTCCTCCCACCATTGAGGACTATGAGTCGTCGGATGATGAATCTGAATCAGATGTGAGTAATCAGGATAAATCACTTGACAAACTTAAAGGAGTAGAAGTTCCAATTGAGAATCATATTCTGTGTGATCCTCCTACTCTTGATGTTCAACCTCTGGTTCAACAAGTGATAGATCCTGTGTCTACCATTAAAAGTAAGATTGTGTTGTACACTTTGGTTGGTGATTCTAAAATCTATTCAGATAATGATTTTCCAATTAAAAATGTCAATCCATCATCGATTGATAATGTTTTTGAAAATAATACAAGTAAGTTTTTGGAAAAGTCGATTCCGGGAGTTATTGTGACTCAATGTAATCCAATTCCTAAGGATGAAATCAAAAAGAAATTTGGAAATCAGAAATCACCTTCAAAGCAACAACCTATTGCTTCTAAGGGTAAACAATCAGATCAACGAGCTAAATTGTCAAATGTTTCCAACTCAAAATTTGAAACAAAAGGGACTCGTTATCAGAAGAAAAACAGCAATGTCAAATTTGTGGAATCGAGGGGTACAGATAAAATTGAGACTTTTGCTAACAAGTCAAACAATGATTTTGTACAAGTCAAAATTTTAAAACGTGATAGTCAAAACAATTACACTCAACATTCAAACGGGTGTGATGAAAAAGCTAGTACCTCGGGTTATACAAGTTCGACATCTGATCGTCGATCAAGTTCTCCTAAGTTTGTTGAAAGGAGAACGTGTTTTAAATGTGGGGAGTTTGGGCACATCATCAAAGATTGTGCTAACACTCCGAAAGCGAAATTTGTTGAAAGAGCATCACCTGAATCGATTCACCCTAAATGTCGTACTGTTTCACCTAAACATGATAAAAGAACTATTAAAGAACAGGAATCGAAACAACGACATCAAGATGTGAAGAAAATAGAAAAGGCTTTAAAACCTAAGGTCAATTCTGTTCCAAGGGAACCAAGTTCACCTGTAAAACCAGAAATTTCAAAATTTGTTTACAAAACTCAATCTGGTAAACAAAAACAAACTTGGAAACCTAGGAAGAGTGAAGGTTCAGGGGGAGCTGTTCGTTTGGAAAACCATCAACAAATCGAGATCACTATTCATGATGCTCAGGGACGACCCAAGACCACTTTGGCTTGGGTCCCCATCCTTAACTAATCATTGGATGATATGTGCAGGATGTTCCAGGAGGAATTATCAATAGTCATTGGATTGTTGATAGTGGGGCATCCAGGCACATGACGGGCGACTTACGGCTTCTATATGATGTGAGAAACATTAAAGGAGGCTATGTTGCTTTCGCTGGAGACAAAGGCGGTTACATCACTGGAGAAGGAATGATTTCCAATTGTGTGGTATGTTTCGATAAGATCAATTATGTTCGTCAAATTGATCATAATCTTCTCAGTGTGTCGCAAATCTGCGATAAAAAGTTCACCGTGCATTTCGATGATGCCGGTTGTTATGTGCTTAAACCTGGTTTCACAATTCCTGATGAATGGATTCTCTTATCGGCTCCAAGAATCAATGATCTTTATGTTCTTGATATGAGTCAAGCGATTACGACTTCTGCACAAGTCACATGTTTTGTCTCGAAAGCCACGGAGAAGGAGTCTATATCTTGGCACAGAAGAATGGGACACATTCACTTGAGAAAAATGAACCATTTGGTGAAAAACAATCTTGTGAATGGCGTGCCCGTGAGAAGTTTTCATCTACAAGATATCTGTGTTTCGTGCCAGAAAGGGAAACAAACAAAGAAGTCTCACCCTTTGAAGAAAATCAACACTGTTGGCATGCCTCTCGAACGTCTTCATATGGACCTCTTTGGACCTATGAGACACAAAACAACGTTCGGAGATGTGTATTGTTTAGTAGTTACTGATGACTACTCTAGATTTTCTTGGGTAGCTTTTATGGCACACAAGAGTGATACTCCTCGCATCCTCAAGGATCTTCTTACAATGTTGGAAAATCTCTACTCGTTGAAAGTTAAGAGGATCAGAAGCGACAATGGAACTGAATTCAAAAACCGTGTTATGGATGAGTTCTGTACTTCTAAAGGCATTCTTCATGAATACAGTTCTCCTTACACTCCACAACAAAATGGTGTCGCGGAGAGGAAGAATAGGACAATAATTGAAACTGCAAGAACAATGTTGGTAGAGTCGGCGTTTCCTGTTCAGTTCTGGGCAGAGGCTGTGTCGACTGCTTGTTACACATTAAACCGAGTTCTTACTGTTAAGAGACATGGCAAGACTTGTTTCGAACTTCTACAGAAAAGGAAACCTGATCTTTCAATTCTAGAACCTTTTGGTGGTCCATGCACTATGATTGATCCGGATGAAAGTTTGGAGCGAAAGCTATTGAGGGTTTCTTCCTTGGATATGCTACACCAAATTTTCGTGTTTGGAATTTGACTACCAAAAATATTGAATTATGGAGTGAAGTAAGGGTTCAGAGATATACAAATCCTGTTAAAGCTCCAGGTGATCCTTGGATGTTCGATTATGACGGGCTATTCAACTCCTTTGACCTGCCAATTTTTGATGAAGATTCCGCAGCTGCTAGAATGATATTTGATAGTGACAATGCTGCTGAGTCGTCATTAGTCAGACCTGTTGTTGTTAACTCACAAAGTTCTAATTCGTCTAACAACACAGTTCAAAATGAGGAAGTTGAAAATGCTAATGAATACAATGAGTCATCAGAAGAAGATGAAGAAAATCTGGATGCGACTGAAGGCACTAAATCTCCAGTTGTTCCAGTTCAGGGTATTTCTGTTGATACTCCTCATGTGCAAGTCGATGATACTGCTGAAGGTAATGCATCCACTTCTACGCATATTCCAGGTGTAGAGTTGGTTGTTGATCTTAATTTTAACAATTTGGGTGTTAATGCTCGTGTTCCTGAAAATCCTGAAATGAGGATACACGATACCCATCCACAGCAGAATATCATAGGAGATGTCCAACAAGGTGTGCAGACACGTAATCAGCTGAGAAACAACCCGAGTGCTGGTTTGTATTCAGCTATTAGAGAATCTGGTCTACAAAATGATTGGTCTTTCGCGTGTTACGTTTCACAAGAAGAACCAAAATCTTGGAAGGAAGCTTTAAAAGATAATTCGTGGGTTGAAGCCATGCAGGACGAACTGCAGCAATTTCAAAAGCTTGGTGTTTGGAAGCTTGTTGAAAAACCGGAGAATTACAAGAAAATTGGAACACGATGGGTTTATAAATGCAAGAAAGACGATCGTGGAGTTGTTATTCGCAACAAAGCGAGACTGGTTGTTCAGGGTTTTCGTCAGATTGAAGGCATTGACTACAATGAAGTTTATGCACCTGTTGCACGTCTGGAAGCTATTAGGATCTTTTTAGCTTATGCTTCTTTCAAAGGATTCAAAGTTTACCAGATGGACGTTAAAAGTGCTTTTGTTCATGGTATTGTTCAAGAAGAGGTGCATGTCGAACAACCTCCAGGTTTTGAAGATCCTATTCACCCCGATCGGGTTTGGTTGCTCAACAAAGCTCTTTATGGTCTACATCAAGCACCTAGGGCTTGGTACGCAACCTTATCAAACTATCTTCTGGAGAATGGATTTAGACGAGGTCTTATTGATTGCACACTCTTTATCAAAGAACAAGATGAAGATCTTCTGCTGGTGCAGGTATATGTTGATGATATAATATTTGGATCTACTAATGATTCTTTGTGCAGGCAATTCGAAAGTGTTATGCAAGAAAAGTTCGAAATGAGCGCTATGGGAGAGATGAATTTCTTTTTGGGCCTTCAAGTTCAACAAACAGAGTCTGGGATATTCATCCATCAGACTAAATATGTTGGTGACATTTTGAGCCGTTTCCAAATGTCAGATGCAACGCCCATTGGTACCCCACTTCCGCAGAATCACGGGATTACTCCGGATTTGAAGGGAGAAAGCATCAACTCCTCGTACTATCGTGCCATAATCGGATCTCTCATGTATCTTACCGCTTCGAGGCCTGATATCATGTACCCAACATGCTTGCTAGCAAGATATCAAGCAAACCCGAAGGCCTCTCATCTGTCAGCTATCAAAAGGATTCTACGCTATTTGAAGGGATGCCCAGACCTCGGTCTTTGGTACCCTAGGGATGATAGTTTTGAATTAATTGCATACAGTGATTCTGATTTCGGTGGTTGCAAAATCGATGGCAAATCAACAACAGCAGGATGTCAGTTCCTAGGAAATCGCCTGGTCACGTGGCAGTGCAAGAAGCAAACGTGTGTTGCTACATCAACATGTGAAGCAGAATATATTGCTGCCTCGAGTTGTTGCTCCCAAGTTCTTTGGATACAACAACAAATGCGCGACTACGGTTTAGAATTCCTATCTACCCATATTTTTGTTGATAATAATGCTGCCTTGCAGATCACTAGAAATCCTGTGCAACATTCTAAGACTAAACACATCGACATTAAATATCACTTTATCCGTGATTGTTTTGATAAGAGGTTAATCGATGTCGTTCATGTCCCCACTGATCACCAACGTGCCGACTTGTTTACAAAAGCTTTTGATAAATCACGTTTTGATTATCTACTTTTGGTCAATGGCATTAAGGTGATACCTGAGTAAACTTCTTTGGCTAATCGTTTTTGTAAATATTTTCTTTATAAACTTTGAAAATTCAAAAAGATTTTAGTTTTCGTAAACTTTGCGAATTTTAGGGGGAGATATTTCAAGAAAATACAAAAACATTGCAAAAGTTCAAAATCCAAAAAGATGTTTTTACTTTCTGTCGTTTCGTTTGAAAAATTCAAAAATTCAAAAACAATAGAAAAACCAAAAATGCGTTTCTTGGATAAAGGAAAATGATGAAATTCACTGGTGTGGTCGGTCAATGTGCTCAAAATGCAAAATAAAAAGAAAAATGATAAGTATCTTTACTAACGATGTATCGGTAGGCTCACAATCAGACTAAAATGTGCAGGATGATACAAACCTAACAGACTTCAAAGTCAGGTGGGAACCGCTCATTGGCATATGGTCTTAGTACCGAAATCTCGTTTGAGAGATTGCCGAGATCTGAAATATTCGGTCTTTATGCTGCTTATCATCTGGGTATCATGGTTGTATCAAACCGTAAAAATAACGGAGACGAAGTCTAAGATCTTCCATGATACTATACATACGTGTACATACTGCATTCGACCTCAATAAGTGATCAACAATCACATGTCCAAACAAAATAAGTGATAAATTATCACAGATTCTTTGCGGGAGTCAAGTTCGTCTCTCTGCTGTACGAAAGTACTGACCTGTTCACGGACTTGCTCCTGTGCCCTCATGCATATGAAAATCAAGTTCCTCATCAATAAGTGATTCTATCACATAGGGCTTGTTTTCAATCAAAATAAGTGAGTCTCTCACATTTTTATACGGTCAAACAGATGATAATCGGTATACTCACCGGTAAGATGAATTCTCGTGCATACCTTGATACGGGAATGTGTCGTGAGTGGATTTACATCGACTTGTAAGTATAATCCTTACCGTTAATCGTATCTCTTAAATTATGATTACGTCTGATCAGTTTGAGCTTATGTGGACCACAATACCGATAATCGAGGTAGTATACTTATCCAGAGCTTTAAACAGAAATCAAAATCATGTTGACTAAGACCGTAAGTTGGTATGATTCCTTGTCCTTGAGATTCGCAAAAAGATTGCACTTGTACAGTTGTTTACTGTTTTTTACAGTTTTCCGCATTTTCATTTAGTTTACTGTGCTTTAAATTTATTTTTTTAGTATATTTGTGTAAAGTTCGTTTTTAATTAAGCCGAAGTTGTTGCTTGGTGTTTTCCACCGGAGGCCTGAAACCTTCTTCATAAAAATGTTCTTGCATTTGAAAATTCAAACTGAATGGAAATGTGTTCATAATCTGTTTAGACTGCAAAATCTTACCACTGTTTTGACTGCAAAATATTTCCAGCCTGGGTGTTGCTGTTTTGAAAAATCTGTTGGTGAAACAGAACAGTCGACGAATCAACATAGTCGACGAATCAGACCATAGTTGGCGAATCAAATCTGTTTCGTCAAAACAGACGACGAATCACAGGAGCCCAACTCTCTTTCGTCATGGGCTAAAAGTTTAGGCCCAAGTTCAAGCCCAAGTTTCTGTTTCGCCGGGCCCATTTCAGTTTCGTCGAGTTCTCTAATTCGTCGAAACAAGGCAGTGTATATATAGGTCCCACTTGTTCATTTTTTTTCAAAACATCACAGTTATCATCTTCTTCAAACAACCAAAAACCCAAACCTACGGTTTCTTTTCCAAATCGCTCAAAACATCAGTTTTTATTCAAAATTTTACAAACTTCAAAGGTAGTAACATGTTCTGATTCACATTCCGAACACTTTGAACCGACGGATTTTCATCCGAAACCCTCAGAGACCTTGTTTTTCTTTGATTAAATATGTGTTGATGTTGCATGTTTTATGCTTTCCTTCTAATCTGATAGATTTAGGTTTATCAATGTGTGATTTGCTTTGATTTGTTAGTGGGTTTTTATAACAAAAACAGGGGTTTGTATTTGAAAATGGTATTATCTGTTTTTACAAGGGTTTTTGTTCGAAAAATCATTTATGGGTGTTTATAAATGGGTTGGGTATAAATAATGTTGATTGAATGTGTTTGTGTTTATATCTGATGTTTGTTTAAACCCAATACGGCGAAACTGATAAAACCCCCAAATTGACGAATCAAGTTTAACCCTAATTTCGACGAATCAAACATATGGCGAATCAAACATATGGCGAATCAAACATACGACGAATCAGACGACGAATCAAAGATGACGAATCAGAAATGGAACGAAATAGACTCGACGAATCAAAAAGTCGACGAATCAAACCAGTCAATGGTCAACCCTCTGTTTCGTCGTTCAATCTTCTGTTTCGTCGTTGATCCTCTGTTTCGTCGTAAATGCCTTAGCAGTTTTCTGATATTGCTGTTTGTTCTCAGTAGACATGTTTAAATAGGTTATCTGTTATGTGAATACATGAAAGTGTATTCATACATGTCTAAATGCTATGTTATATTAATTGTGACTTATTCTGGACATTTTCATGTACAGATGGCTCCGAAAGCACAGCAAGAAAAAGGAAAACGAAAGAAAGCGATAAAGAAAGAAAACAAAACTGAAGAGGAGATTATGTCAGAAAAACGCCATAATCAAGTTGCATATTTGGATCCGGAAGACAAGCTCACGGAATTTAAAGATATGACGAAGTGGATCAGGGAGTCACGTATCAATCATGCTGTTACATACTCGACACCCGTCTACAAATCTCTAATTAAAGCTTTCTGGGATTCTGCTAGCGTCGTCAAAATTGATGGAAAGGAGATTATCAGAGGTCGTGTGAATGATCTGTATGTCGTTGTTACTCCGGAGATATTGAATGAAGTTCTTCAATTAAAAGATCAACCGAATGCTCCTTATTCAATTCCAATCATGTGTTCGCGAGGCTGTTTACTAAGGATGAAATGTAAAGGAGATCTTTTCGTCAAACAAATCAACAAAGGTGATCTTCCATTAAGATACAAGTTTTTATTGCATGTTCTTATTCAGTGTCTCAGCAATAGACGATCTGGATATGATATGGCTGGAGATGATCTAGTTGGTTTCATGGTTGCTTTGGTGTTAAACAAACCGTTTAGCATCTCGAAGTATATTTTCAGCAATATGAAAGAGAATATGACAAGGACTGGTAGTAGAACCACCGGGAACAAGTTTTGGATGTATCCACGGTTTCTGCAAATGATAATGACTGTTCAGCATCCAGACCTTCCTAAAGCTGAAAATGATCTTTTGAAAATAGAGGCGATGAATTTCAACTCGTTAAGGCTAATCAAGACTATGGCAGCCAAAAGATACAAAGAAAGTGTTCCTCCAAGGAAGCTTTTTGGCGCACTAGTGAATCCTGATTATGTTGCTCCTGCAAATGACAAATGGCGTCATGAAGACAGCCAATCAGACAATGAAGAACCTGAGTTGGAAAGGTTAAGGATAGAAAAATTTGGTCCTGACCCAGTTGATTCAGATGAATCTGGTAGTGATGATGATGAAAGTAGTGGAGATAGTGATGCAGGTGATGCAGGTGCTGTTGGTACATCAAGCAAAGGTGTTGTTTCTGGTACATCAGATAGTAGTTCATCAGCAAGTGGTGATGATGGAACTGATTCGAGTTCTAGTGATCATATAGTTGAACCTGGTTACGAAATGTATATCGATATACGTGGAGTAAGAAGGTATAGAAAGATTAGAACAGAGGATGATCCAGAGTATGTTCCAGAGGATCCTGAAGGTGAAAGGAGAACAAAAAGAAGAGCAGAAAAAGCTGTTGAAGTACAAAAGAAGAAAGCTAGGAGATATCTGAGTACTTATACTCGGAAATCTGTGCCTCAGGAGTCTTCATCTATTCCTCAGGAGCCAGCTCAATCTGTACAATCTGTACCTCAGGAGCCTGTACAAGAAGCTCCTGTAGTTACTTCAGCTACAGAAACTCCAGTTGCTCCAGTTGTTACACCAGCTACTGCTACTCCATCTGTTGTTCCTCAGGCGGTTCCTGTAAGATCTATGGCGTCAGCAATCAGGGCAACTACTTCGGAAATCAGTGCTGAACGTCATAGGACATTTGCCGGATTTTCTCAAGATGAAAAGATCAAATATCTGTTTTCTACACTTGAAGCGGCTGCTGATCGTCTTCAAAGGCAATCTCATTTTGGTAATCTCACAAAGCATGATCAACTTAAACAATCAGTGGAAATTAACAAATTGAAGTCAATGGTTGGTCAACAGCAAACAGTAATAGAGCGACAACAAGGTGAAATTGATTTGCTTAAAGCTGAAAATGCTCGCTTGAAGGCTCTTGATGAAGAGAAAGAGAGAAGGCTTGCTATTCTGTGGGACTATCATTGTAAACAACAAGAGGTACTAAAGAAAAAGGATGATGATACGGAAGACCAAGGAAATCCTGATACCTCTGGTACATCACAGAAGCAGCCAATCGCACTTTCTTCTGACGTTGTTACAGTTCAACCTACCGTTGTCGAATCATCTCAGGGAACTTCTACTAGAAAAGTTCAACAGATAGAAGGTACTTCTTCTATAGTTAGCAGTGCTGATATTGCTCTACAAGCTATTCATCCATTTACAGGAGAGTTGCTTGAAGAAGGGGAGTTAATAGAAGATCTTTCTCAGGAGCAATTGAGTATTTTACAGTCTATGAAAGAAATAGATGATGCTGAGATAGACAAAATGTCTACTGAGACTGATACAACGAATGTTGAAGAGATTGAAGAGATTGTGTTTGAAGGTGAAGCACCAAAATCAACATATGTCAGAGAAGATGGTACTGAATTTGCATCATTTGATGAAAATTGGATGAAAGAAAACATTGATGACATAGACGAGCACTTGAAGAATCGGAATTCGTCTGAAAAAGACACAAATGCTTTTTCTGAATGGAGAAAACAGTTTTTATCTAAAGTGTCCAAGCCGTTACCTGAAAAAGCTCAAGTAGACTATTTGCAATTTGAAAAGAAGCCAAGTGGAAGGATTTTATGCTGGATGTTTGTTCAAGATATTCACTGCATTGCTATTAAACGTGAATATGGAATTCTGTATTTCAATTCACTGCTGAGCATTCTTTCCTTGCCATTTTATGATGTCTCTGCGTTGACAAGGCTTGAACTTATCAATCATGCAAAATACGATGGTGCTACGTTATTTGAGCGTCTGGTGAAAGTAAACAAGAAGTCAGGCTGGAAGGATGAATCCTACAAGCCACAATTTCCTGTTTATCAACCGATCAAGTTTACTCTTGATCCGGACACCAACACTTGCAGATACAAACTGGTGTATCAGCCTCCGAGGGTAGTAGATAAAATCCCATTGATGCCTATGAAGCAGGATTTTCTAAAAGACATGGCATTGTGGTGCTACGACTCGGATACTCATGAAGCTGTAATTGTGTTTAAAGATAACCGTGCTAATTACCGGATGTTGGATCCGATGTGGATCGTCAACATGTCTGAAGCTGATATTAGCAGATTATATCGTCATGATATTTTCTATGAAGATCAAGATGCACGTCAAGCGTTAAAGTTTCAGCGAGTAGCGTGTTTTTGCTACTACAGGGGTATACATTCGGGCAGTTCGTGGTCCGAACAACACTGATGGAAGATTAGAAGACCAAAGACGAGTAACAGACAAGGGGGAGTTTGTTGATGCATTTTTAGTGTCTGTAACTAGTCTTGTTTAACGATGTATTTTGTATGGTCTTTTATTAATTATCGAGTCTGTATGTTATGTTGACCAAGTCAGATATCCTCCTATCTACTTGTGTACAACTTATTTGTCTCTTTTGATATGTAAAGTATTATGAACAATGCATGTTGCATTAAAAGGTAGAATGGTCATTATTAAGTTTATATGTTGCTGATTGTTGCTTTCTGTTTACAGAAACAAACACAACAGTTGCAGTCCACGACGAAACAGGTCTGTTTCATCGTAACACATCATGACGAAACAGACCAATGTTCTTAATCCTGTTTCGTTGAAGGTCATGACGAATCAGACCTTGATTCGTCATGTACTGGGCTGTTCCAGGCCCAATGTCTGGCCCATGTTCAGATTCGTCAAACACTTTGTGTGTTTCGTCGATATCTTTGGCCCAGGGACTATATAAACAGCATCTTGTGTTCATTTGAACTAGAGATGAGATATTGACCATAGTAACAAAACTCTGCCGAAATTCTGTCTGAACTGTGTTTGTATCAGTTGTAATCGGTTCTCATCCCGTTAATCAATCGAGTGTGTATCATTGGTTAATCCGTTGTTATTATTGCTTTATATGTTTGATTTGGCATAGTTACGTGGATTCCGCACACGTAACCGTGTTTACTATAAACAAGTGATTCGGTTCGTTATCGATCCTCAGATTTCGGGACCTACAAAAGGTTATAAGAATGAAAGATTTCGATGGAGAACAAGACATCGGTCTTTACTACAAAGGTGGTGTTAGTGATAAATCTACCAACTTGTCACCGAAAGTTCAAACAGCATTCAATGCAAAGAGTCCATCTGAAAGTTCTTCCAAAGCATCAAACAACAACACAAGTTTTTCATCATATCCATCCTTTGATCCGAACATTTCAACAACAAAGAATGGCAAGAAGCTTCAGTGCAACATTGTACTGAATTTGGAGAATGATGAAGACTATTTAGTAGAAATTGCTAAGAGTCACATGCCTTTGTTGGGAACTGTATTGGAATCTTATGGTAGTTTTGTTGCAGGTCGGATCGGGAATCCAATGTCGACAAAGGAAGATTACGACCAGATTGATGCTGAAGAGATGGAGCTGATGGACATAAAATGGTGCTTGGCCAGCGTGTTGAGGAGAGCTGAGAAATTCAAGCAAATCACTGGAAGAGATGATCTTCGCGAGGCTGGTGTTTCTACTTTAGGTTTTGACAAATCTAAAGTCACTTGTTTTCGTTGCAGGGAGAAAGGGTCACTTCAAGAGGGAGTGCAGCAATCGCGAAGCAAGTGGAGCTCAGAATCCTTTTAACAACAACAATGATTACTACCGAAAAGCCATCTACCATCAAGTTGCTCAGCAACCATCTCAACAACATCAACATCAAGCACAAACTGCGCATGGAAGGAATGTGATTGAAGACTCTGGAAAGAGAGCTTGTGTGGTTAATCAAGATTCTTCAAAGAGAGCTGATGGTAGTGCCTTGATAATAGATCAAGATGACAAAAAGTTACATGAAGGGTTTAGCTGGGAAAATGTCACTTGGGATAATTATGTTCCTGATCAAGCTATAGCTCACACAACTTTTGTAGCTCGAGTTGAAGAGGACAGTGATGATGATACTGAGTACTGGGCGAGAAAATTCGATGTTGATATGAAACTGATTGCAGAAAGTGACAATGAAGATGAAATGGTTAAAAAGAAGAAGACAAAGGTCAAAACACCAGTCAATAGTGATGATGAAGATGTACCAGTGATCAAGCAAAAGACGAAAGACGTTCCAAAGTTCAAGGTTGATGAGGAAGTTGATGCTAAAAAGATTCCGAAGAAATGTGAAAACTGTGAAGCCATAAAAAAGCAGAACAGCACATTGATCTATAACTTGAACAGTTTGAAGGAATCTTATGATGTGTTGAACAAAGCGATGAATCAGTATAATCAAACAAGTGAAGAACAAGCTACAGCAATGAAGACACTTCAGGGTGCTTTTATGACGAAGCAAAAAGTGGTGAACAACTACATTGAGAAATGTGCTATGCTAGAACAAAAGCTAGAGTTGCAAAGAATTGAGACTGAAAGAGTAAATCGTTTGTTGAAAAGTTGCTCATGTACTTCTTATGTCATTGACAAGATTTATCCAACTGTTGAAGGCATGAAGGCATTTGAAGAAGATGAAGTAACTGAAGAAAAGAATGCTGAAAAATTTTTTGAACAAAGGACTCCAGAAGAGAAGACTGAAAAGAAAAGTGACACAAAGAAAAAGACTGACAAGAAAAATTCTGGTAAGAAACAAGGTGTCAGTTTCAACAAGTGTCCACCCCCACTGGAAAATGGATATTTGCCTAAAAATCCAAATTCTGAAAGAGTCCAAACGGCTACAAACTTACAATGGGAGTCGGAGTCATCAGTCAATTTGCCAGAAAATATTGATGTGACTTTTACATCGTCTGACACTGATCACGAGTCCCAGTTAATAAAGAAAGTTGTCGATCAGGTGTTGGATAAAGATGATATAGAGGAGTCAAAGTTGGAGTCAAACTCAGAGTCAAAGTCAGAGTCAAAGTCTGGTTCTGAAAGTTCGAGTTCGACAGTTAACAGTTCAAAATCTTCAGTTAAAAGGGTTTTCAACAAAGAATTCCTGTTATCAAAATCTAATTTGGATGATGGAACATTTAAAGTTGCATATAGTTTGAATGATTCTGACAAATTATATTCTGATGAGGAATTTCCAATAAGAGGTGTAAAAAGTGAATTGATCAAAAAGGTTTTCAAACATACAGAAATTAACATTTCTGAAATAAAAGATTTAAATCTTAATGGTAAACCTAAACCTTACACCTCAAGAGTACAACAAGGATTAAACAAGAAAAAAGGTTACAACTCTGGTTCTGGTTTTTAGAAGAAACCAAACCCTAACCGTAATTTCAAAAAGAAAGGTCTTGGTTTTACTCCAACAGAAAAACAGAAAAATGAAAAATATGTTCGTGATTTTAAAGCAAAAATGACATTTGTTTTAGGAACTAGCACAGAAGAGGAAGAAAAGAAAGAATTCTGGAGGCAGTCAAACAGTGAGTTCCTTGCAAAGAAGCAAGATGACGTGAAGAAGATGGCTGAGCAGAAGAAAGATACGAGAACCTGTTTTCAATGCAACACTGTTGGTCATATTGCCAAGAATTGTTTCAAGGCAACACAATCAAAATATGGAGTTTCTCGTAAACTGAAAGAGAAAGTTGTGTTTGAACCACCAATTGATAGAACCAAACTTTTTAAAAATTGTACTTTTGAGATTGGTGAAAACAGGTTTTATAAGAAAAGGGGAAATCTTGACAACTAGAAATGGGTTGTTAAGAAGTCTGATGGTAGTTCTAGCAATGATGCTGATAGGTCTAAATCAGAGGAGCTATCTTCTGGCGATGAATCTGATTCCACAAAGTCAGAGGAGCCACAGGTTGTTTCAAAAGGAGAAAAATCAGTTCTGACTGTGGATGATGAAAATTTTCCATCACTTCGGACTGAAAATTATAAAACGAAAATTGGTAAAGTTGAGATTTCAAATCAATTTTATGATGACAAAAAGGTTTTCGATGTTGAAAAAGCTTTTAACTCCAAAGTTCACCATATTTTTGGAAAAATGATTGACAGGAAGGTCAAAGGAGTTAAGGAGTTTTACGAGAAGAAGACGAAGAAAGATAAAGTTGAACCATCCCTGGTTTGTGACTGGGATGGTACATATTGTTGGACCGTGTCGTGACCCTAAACGATCAGTCAAGGCAGTTCATCATCACGTATAAAGGCGGAATCAGTATACGCAACGTTACAACAGCTTTCCTTTTCAATTCCTTCACTTTTATTGCTTTCTGAGATCAATTTGACAGAGTTTCGTTACAGCAATAATGACCAGGTCTCGCTCCAATGTCCTTACAAATGAACACATGTAGGGTATATATAGTATTGCTGATTTCGCTTCAATGGTCATGACCATATAAGCGAAATCACATGAATCTGATTTCGCTTATATGGTATGTACATTAAAGCGAAATCAACATGTTCCTTAAAGCGAAATCCCATGTACATTAAAGCGAAATTAACCCTAAAAACCCTAATTTGACTTTTAAGATCCAATCTTGACTCTCTTGATTTAAGACTTGATGAAGATGCAGTCAACAGACATTCTTGTGTATCAACAAACTCCCCCTTGGATGTTGACGTACTCTTCAGATCCTGAGTCTTCAGTCTTAGTCTTTTCTCTAACTCTCTGTCGTCTCATTATAAGCACTCTATCTTCACAGGTTTCAGGATCTTGTCCTCCTGGCTCTAACTTCTTTCTTCCCTTTGAATGTGTTGGACCGTGTCGTGACCCTAAACGATCAGTCAAGGCAGTTCATCATCACGTATAAAGGCGGAATCAGTATACGCAACGTTACAACAGCTTTCCTTTTCAATTCCTTCACTTTTATTGCTTTCTGAGATCAATTTGACAGAGTATCGTTACAACAATAATGACCAGGTCTCGCTCCAATGTCCATACAAATGAACACATGTAGGGTATATATAGTATTGCTGATTTCGCTTCAATGGTCATGACCATATAAGCGAAATCACATGAACCTGATTTCGCTTATATGGTATGTACATTAAAGCGAAATCAACATGTTCCTTAAAGCGAAATCCCATGTACATTAAAGCGAAATTAACCCTGAAAACCCTAATTTGACTTTTAAGATCCAATCTTGACTCTCTTGATTTAAGACTTGATGAAGATGCAGTCAACAGACATTCTTGTGTATCAACACATATTACGAACAGTAAGTCTCTGGACTTACCGGAGCTCCCAGGTTGGTAAGAGTGGAGCAGGAATCGGCATCTATCTTTCTTGGTTGGTAATTTTACAAGTGGTAAAGATGGTAAAGTACAGGTGATATTATTTAAATTTTTAGTTTTCTACAAATGGTATGATTGGTAGGAAAACCTACAGGTGGTTGAAGAAGATTTACACTTACAAGTGGTAAATCAAGGACATTAAGTTGTACTTGCATTTTCCAACAAAATGGTATTTGGTTGAAAGACAATGTGATGAACCAAACCCCTAAATTTATAAATGGTAAAATCAATCAACAAAACTTATTTTCTGAAAAACCATTTGATTAAAACAAACTTAAGTGTTTTGAAATCAATGGGAAAATAGTTTGTTGTGAGGGGGAGTTCTGATTGTTTATGCCAAGTGGATGGCGAATTGAAGCAATTTGATATCAGTTGTCACTTTATTGTACAATTTGTTTTCAAATTTCTTGAAATGTGTTTGCATTTTAGGGGGAGTAAATTTTTTTTTTCAGAAAATTCAAAAACATTAGAAAATTTGAAAAAGACAAAAACATGATAAAATTCAAAAATGAGTTTTGTTGTCAAAAAGAGGAAATGATAGTACATCAGTGGACTATCACAGCATGCTAAAGAAATAGAAAGTAAAAATGTGATAAACGGTCTCACTGATGATGTGTCAGTAGGTTTTTGCACATTTAGTAGATTGTGACGAGATATAAACCTAAATTCAAACTTGCTTATATCGTGGGGAAACATCTCTCGGATATATGGGTAACCCCCGAATTCTTGTTTGAAGAATGGCCTAGGTCTTTATGCTCAGTGATATCTGGGGTATTATCCCGGGACTTCTGATTTTGCGGAAGCAATGGCCTAGTCCCCGTATAATACTTTCTGCTTGCTTGAAACATAGCGCCGCCCTCAGTAAATTGATGAAACAATAAAATTGATAGTCATTGCTGTTGAAACAAAAGATCCTCTAAAGGGGACACACCAAAAGTCAAAGCCGTCATCTCTCTGCGTATACTGAAGTACCGACCTGAGTTCTCACGGCCCTCGCATTATAACCCCTTACAGATATCATCTGTGGTATACTCACCTGTAAGACTGAATATTGGGATCTGGATACGGGAGTATATTCTGAGGTGGGACACGCGATTGAGGTTAAGTATCTAAGACATTAATCTCGTATCTCGAAACAGTTGAACTTTGTGTGAGAATTTAAGTGGACTAGTATACTGACAATCTAAGTGAATCGTTTAGAACTTAAAATGAAATGAAGCTTAACGGTGTTGGTGATTTGTCTCAAAAACTGATATGATCCTCTTACACGAACTCACAAAAATATTGTTTGTAAATATTTCTTTATTGCATTTCATTACATTGAAAAAAAATCCAAAAAGATTTTAGTGTGTTTTAGCATAAATTTTGAAAAATTCAAAAAGATTTTCGACAACTGGTGTTGGAGAGCTAATTTTCAAAATTCCGAGTGCTAAACATGACGAACAAGTTTGGGAAAGTATTTGTTTGAAGATGTTTGAAATGAAAATGATATTTCTGCAAGTGGTTCATCAGAGACTATAAATGTTGAATCATTTTAAAATGTGCTCTACTAGTGGTCATCAGAAAATTTATTTTTGGGTAGAGCATGTGCAGGTTATTTAAATGATAGAGAGTCAGGCTCCGATACCTGAAGACTTTTTGATTTCAACATGCCAGACTGCGATCCCAACATATTGAAAGGGGGAGTCTGAAGACATCCGAGTAGAGATTGTTCGTGGGAAATCTGTTGATGATGAAAAGAGAAGAGAGAAGATTTGAGGATTCTTACAGCGTCAGACACTTCAAAGAGTTCGAGAGGACTGATAAAGACTGAAGATGCGAAGACTCGACACTTAAGACTCGTCAACATCTGAGGGGGAGTCTGTTGGTGCACACATCTATCGACTTCGTCTTATATCAAGTCTCGGGTTCGGTGAGGATCTGAACAAGTGTGACATCATATATGTGACATCACAAGTGACATCACATATATGACATCACAAGTCTACACATCACGTGAATACAACATGCTAACATGAAATAGTTTTGTATTCCATTTTGAAAGTCAAATCATGTATATCGTTTGTAGAGGCATGACCGTTTCAGAGGTCACCGTTTGAAGATTGTGACCGTTTGAAGAGTCTTATGCCACCTTCAAACGGTCAGGGTCTTGTCCTATAAATACCCTTCAAACTTTCATCATTTGTAACTTTCCGGCTAGAGCAACGAAGTGCTGCCGAAGTGTTGTCAGGTTGTAAAACGTCTTATAATCAATCATACAACAGTTAAATGAGTAAATCTAGCTGAATTGCACTCTACACGTCTGTTTCCGCCTTTTGTGTTGAGATAAACTCTTCTGATCGACTCATTCGGGTCAGAAAACGATCCTACAAGAGCCTACCGTAATTTACGGCAGACACCTTACTTTACGGTAGGCTTGGGAAACAAAACCCTTTACGCTGGATATCTACTGTCTTACGCTGGACATTTTCGGCCAGAGGCTACCGTAAATTATGGTAGCTACCGTAATTTACGGTAGCCTCTGGTAGATTGAAAGTCGCAGCGAGTCACGGGTGTTATAAAAAAATATATATTAAGTCACGTGAATAACTCCCTAACCACACAATTTCTGCCATCAATCCCCATCCACACAAACTCTCTAACATACATTTCACCTTTTTTCTTCACCCTAAGAACCCCAACTCCCAAAACCTTCAAATCTTCATAACTTTCTTATTTCTTCACCAAATCAAGTGATTTTTGGGTCTAACTTGACTAGAATTTCACAAGATATCTGATTTTGGGAAGAAAACTTTGTTTTCTTGGCCGATTTTCAAGCCCTAGGTGCCAAAAATTTTGGGGTTTTTTGAGTTTTTCTTATTTTCTTGGGGTTTCTTGTGTCTTTTGCACCTACCAACTCAAGGTATGTGATTTTTCACTCTTTTTGATGATGCATTATGAAATTCAAGGTTGATGTTTCTACTTGTTGTAACCCACACTTGCTTGTTCATAGTGGATGATATGAAATTGTTAGTTTGGAAGTTGCTATGGTTGTAAATGTTAGGTTGACGTTAAAATTCTGATTTTTTTTTGGGAAATTTTACATTGTAGAGACATCATGTCCAATTATTTTTAAAATATAAAATGAAACCTTGTGTTTATTTGTAGTTACAACCATAGTTACAAGCAAGAGTGGCGATGTTTGGATGAAGAAAAAAACTGATTTTGTTTTTTGTGTTGTGTGTTGTGATTGTGACTTGCAGGAGAATGGGTCAAAAAGGGAAAGAACATGCTGGATCATCAAGTCATCCAGAGGAGAAACCGTAGCGGAAGCGGAGGTTAGTTCTCGGTGAAGATAGTGATGAAGAAGAAGAGCAACAACTGGATCCGGCAGATAAGCCAATATGGGAGGCGGGTCTATTGGATGATCAGCCAATAGAGTGGCAACCAACTTTGTTTAATGACCGCATGAACCGGTTGAAAGATAAAGCGGTAGCATTTATATGTGAAAGAGAAGTGAAGGAAGTATAGTTTGGAACCTTTAATGTCTTTGCTTGATTTCGAGCATTGGGTTAGCAAGCAGCGTTGAATTGCTATGATCGGGATAACAAGAATTTTGTTTAAAGATGAAATCCAAGAGTGGATGGCCACTCTCACATGTCCCAAGTATAACAAACCACAACAAATGAAACTCATCGGCACAGTGAACAGTATAGATGTTGAGATGTCTTTTGACACTTTGAGGAAGTTAGCAAAGTTTGACAGTTTGCCCACAAGAGACTATATGTTCCCAAGTCTCGACGATTTGTTTCATAAGCCAGAAGCTCACCCACGATGGAATGATATGTTGGAAGCTTTGTTTCTACGTGGTACTTATCATGGAACACTCTATAGAAGAAATATGAAGATTGAAGCAAAGTTGTTGCTCATGATTTGTATTTATAATGTGATCCCGAGGAAGGGGATAAACAAGAAGTGAGATTCTCTGAGGTGCCCGTTCTTTATTCTTTGCTTCATGGGTCACCCCGTTTTCCACTCCGATTCTTGATAATTAATAATGTGTGGATATGTCGGAACAGAGTTGGAAGGAATATTATTCCCTATTGCCGAATAATCACGACATTGCTTAAGATGTTCAAAGCTATTGGGGCGGAGGATAAGGGTGGGTTGAAAAGACATAAGCCGTTTGATATTCGAAAGATGGGAATTGGGTGGACTTATGATGAATTTGAGAGATATCATAAGTTGAAATCTGAAGTTCAACATTGGCGTGCGTTGAAGGTGGATGCAAGAGCGTTGCAGCTGGGGGAGGAGGATGAGCTCGAGAGTGATGAAGAGCCCCGAAGTGGGGTTGATGATTATGCCGATGAGCCGAATCCCGAACACATAGATGTGGACAAAGGGGGTCCGAGTAGGAGTCATGTGCATGGAGGGGGATTCTTTGATTATGCGGAGTGTTCCTATGAGCCGAATTAGGCTTATCAAGGAACAATGCAAGAAATTATTGAAAATCAGCGTCCGCCTTCATCCGTATTTGACAGTTGGTCCGGGTCCGAGCGGACATTTTTTGATCATCAAACTTGGATGGGAGCAAGCATAGAGCGGGCTTTGAAGCATAATTTTGATCGACAAAAATCATGGAATCGCACTCATGCCTACGCTTTCGAACAAAAAATGAATAATAGGTATCTTGATGATCCGAATCGGCGCATGCATGATGATTGGCATGCGGGGCGGCCGGTAGTTGTGGACCCACCACCGGTGGATTATTCGACATTGCCACCTTATGATGGTAGCGTTTCATACCAAACACCGCCGCTACATCACTCATAGTGGGTGGACCCCAGATAGGACCAACAGTATGATGCCACGCAGCAAGGAGGAAGTGGTAGCGGGAGCGGCGCATTTGCTTTTGGACAATTCTCAGAGATTATGACATCTATCTTCGGTTGGGAGGTGGTGTTCTTTCTTGTATATTTTTGTAGATACCTTTTTGTTTATGTTTATGGTTGGGAGGATGGGTGGTGTATTGGTTTATGATGTTTATGTGTTGGGTTGTGGTAGTTTGGTGGTGTAAGTGTGTTTTTATAAAAAATATAAAAAATATAAAAACGAGAAAAGAACAAAAAGAAATCTGGGGTTTGAGTGGATAAGCAATTGTTGATGTTGAGTTATTTTAGCGATCATTCCCTTCTAAAGCCATACATGGGATAAATGTATCCCAAGTGTGGGGATTTTGATGATTTTGAAAATTTTTAAATCAAGCGAAACATGGTCGAAATTTGAACACTTTGTACTAACCCCGAGTGACACACCGGCAACCCCCATTCACCCTTTTTCTTGGTGTAAGTTGAAACCACCACTTTGAATAAATATTTTCTATCTTTGATGAGAGTGGCAGTGGGTGGGGGTGCATTAGAACTTGTGCTTAAATACGGTTTGAGGCCTTAGTTAAACATGAATATGGGAAGGATAAGGGCATTTAGGTAGCCTTGTCATGGTGTGTGCGAGTGTGGGATTTGGGGGGTTGGACTTCATAAATTATATATATGAGCTTGGTAGCGAGAGGGGCGGGGGTTTGGACATTTAGTTTCCCATTTTGAGCCTAGAGCCGATCAATTGTTAACCCATGCCTAGTTCCCTAAAATTTATCCGTATTTGACCTGGTCTTATAGTGTTAGTAGTTTGTTTTAGTTTGTGTTTATTAGTGCAATGTTAGTTAAAAAAAAAGAATAAAAAGAAGAAATAAATGAATGTATCGTCTTGTATATAGAGGTTTATGATTATGTTATGTTTTTGTTTGTTTAGTGTGTAATAAAAATACCGGGTTAAATCGTTCGTTACTATTCATATATATATATATATAATTATATATTTCCATTTCC
The DNA here is from genome assembly GCA_030545235.1 of Helianthus tuberosus. Classification (NCBI taxonomy): domain Eukaryota; kingdom Viridiplantae; phylum Streptophyta; class Magnoliopsida; order Asterales; family Asteraceae; genus Helianthus; species Helianthus tuberosus. The sequence continues at coordinate 97,542 of JARYGA010044224.1, read as the reverse complement.
TACCCGTATGCCTAGCCACGTTACAACCTTCAAGTCCCTTTGATTCACATTCATGTTTTGGCAATTTTTAGGCGGAGGATCGATTTAGGTACAAGCATATAGTTGTGCAATCACCCATTTGCTTTGTGTGTGTCTAGCTTATATGTGCTAGTTGTTGATTGTCACCGAGAGGAGAGAAAAAGTGAAGGGTGTGTTGCGCGGCTGTTAGGAAAAGGTTAATAAAAGGACGTTGTGTATTTGTTTGGTTTATGTTTGATCACTTGTTTGCTTGGAAATGGGTTTTAATGGGTTGCTTGGGGGCAAGAAACGGTTAAGTGTGGGGATCTGACGGGTGGTCCTTGGGACAACCCTTAAGTGTGTTAAAAGATATGTTAATCCTTCATTTGATCATGTAATTGTCTTGAATTAGATAACTACAGTTGCTTGTGTTTCAGGTGTGTCAGTGGCTTAAAAGGAGGGAAAACGCAGCTTTGGATCTAAAATGGATCGTAGTAGGTTTTCAAGGAGTTGAATGAAGAACAAAAAGGAGAAGCCAGAGCCTACCGTAAATTACGGTAGCTACCGTAATTTACGGTAGCTCCTGAATAGACCTGCCCCTAACGCAAGACAGTAGGAAACTGGCGTAAGGACTTGATAGCTACCGTAACTTACAGTGGCTACTGTAAGTTACGGTAGCCTCTGACGCAAAATGTGTAACTGGCTTCTTTAAAGCCGTTTTCAAGTGCCTTTTGACATATCTGATGATTGGGGACATTTTGCAGAAGTTCAAGGGTGAATTTTGGCTTGTGCAAGTGTTTGTGAACAATTCAAAACATCCGGTTTATGTTTTCGATTTGTATGAACTCTAAAATTTGTGTTATGATGATTCACCAAGCGATGTGTGGCTAAACTTTCGGTGATCATCTTCGGTTGAAGGTTTCTCTATGACTTTTATGTTTTTATCCTTATTTCTAGAATAATGAACTTGCAATGTTTGTTTATTTTATTATGGTGCATGAATGTTTGTTTATAAATTGTTGATTGATGTTTTAATCATAATCTAAACCATACGTTCTTGGTGTCGTTGATGAATAAGATATCACGGGAGGGGTTAGGGTTGGATATTGGTTAATTGGTTACCAGGTAACAACCTCGCGTTTTTATATCCGAGTCCTTAGTTCCCTTTCATCACAACAAATAATCACGCATCAGTCATGTCTATGTGACTCTTTCTAGTGGATTCAAGCACAATTATCAAATGAAACCGGAAACCTAAGATGGTCACTTTCTCTTAATCTGTTTTATCAACCAATCTGTGATTTGCAATTAGTTTAGTTAATTTTAGTGTTAAAACCAAAGAATCAAACTTCCGAATTTTCATTTATGCAATTTAGTTTAATTTTAGTAAAGTTTCAAAGCTGCATAATCAACATACATTCCACAGACTCCCTGTGTTCGATACCCACTTACTGCTAGCTAATTAGTTGTAATTGGTTTAAATTTGCGTGAGACTACGACAACACGTCAATTTACACATTTCAATCCTTGTACAATTTTGAACTCTCAAGAGCTTTTCTGGAAGTTATACGTAAACTGTTACGCAAACATTATAAGTTTAATGCGACGTACACTCCAGAACAGTGACATAAACTAAACATACCCTAAATACCCTTTACATAACTTAGAAATAAGTTTTGAGGGGTTCGGTATGGCAAAAACAAGTTTATTCGAGCTCAGGGACTATTTACGTCAAACTACGAAAGTCTGCCGATTCGTGTATTTCTTAATACGGAACACGTACGCACCTCCAAAAAAGTTTTTAATCATTAAAATCTTATACTTTAGTGATAAGAATGCAAAAATATCATTCGTTGCGTAATTTCGGTCGTTTTCGCGTTTGTTATAACATTCATCGTAATTAAGCGAAAAACACAACCGTACAACCGAACGAATCGACATCAATGACATTTTTGGAATAATTCAAGTTAAATATACTTTAACTTCCTTATGGAGCCTAAACATGAGGTTAACGGGTGTTAGAAGTGCCAAAACGCGACAAAACAAGTCCAGGGGCCAAAGCTGTCAATTTTGAAACTTCAGCCCATGACCAGCCTTTACGGTCCTCAAACCAGACCTGTATGTGGTCTGTAAACAGCCTTTAGACCTGCTGTTTTGATCAGCCATGGTTTTCTTTGTGTGGAGACCAAGTTTGTGTGTTCTAGAAGCATTGAACCTATTCCTAACACTTGTAATGATCTTATAAATCCTTGGGCGACACTCAAAACACATGGCATGATCCTACTAATCCAAGAATACTATAAATACCAACCTTATTTCATTCATTCCTTGCTCATTCTTCATTCTAATCTTCTCCCACTTATTTGGAGCTTGCTTCCATCCTTGGAGGCATCCTACCTGAGATCTAAAGTGTTTCCAAACACAAGTAAGTTCTCATCCTAGTCTATTTCAATTATTTTAGCTATTTTGAGATAAAAGTCAAACACTTTGACTTACTATTTGACTTTCCGTTTTGACCATATTTGGTCAAGTCAAATTTCAATTGAACTTTGCAACGTGATCGTAATCACGAAGGTTATAACCCCTTGCAATTATACCTATTGATTACTACGTTAACTAGTCAAAGTGACGAGTCAAAGTTTCGGTCAAAAATGCACATTAGGTGCATTTTACGACGGAATTATTTTTAGGTATCAAAACACTAAGTTTTGATACCAAATCAGTTTTGCAAGTTAGTTAAACATGTTTTGATATGTTTAGCTCGTCACTTCTAGTTTAGTGCTTATTTAGGGCCGTAAGTCGAGCGGTTTGACCACCGCTTTGACTTTCGAATCCGACCCGTTTGGTCGATCATAGGATCCGACCAAACACATGTAGGTGACCATAGTTTTATAGCGAATAACCTTCTGAGGTAATACCTTATGGTCACTTCGTTTGGTTAGTTATATGATAAGTCGCTCTTGTATGCCTAAAAATGACAAAAAGTCCCTTTTTGCGCATAAATTCTTTTTAAGCATATGTAACCAACTTTATGACATTTAAACTGATGTTATAACATTTTTAAACATGTTTGGGCATTTAAAACTTATCATAGGTTTTGTTTAACCATCCGAACGCGTAGTTACACAAATGACACGTTAAAGTAGCGTAAACTACCTTAACGGGTCATAGCGGGTCAAAAGCACTTAGGATTCATTCCAAATCAGAGTGTTAGGTTTATTAAACCATTTCATATGAGTTCCAACACACATTTGGTTTACAAAACCTCATTCTATCTGATTCCCCCGATTATGTTACGTTACTTTAACATAGTTACCCGATGTTTGGACACACTTGATTCCTTGATCCCTTGGGCTTTGTTTACACGTTCATACAAGGCTTACACAATGCCAAGTGAGTACATAGTCCCCTCTTTTATAAGTTCAAATATTTTGGATTGATTCATATGTGCCTGTTCACTATTTTCATGATGTCAAAGCTATATTATTTCACATACATAGTACTTATCCTTTAACGAATTGAAACCGTTACCTATGGGTTAAATAATGATTTTCAAAGTTTGTAAGACTATTGTTAGTGCGTATTTATATTCATATACATTCATTAACAATAATCAAGACGATTGGTAGTACGATATAGCGCTATAGGACTTGACACCCCATTCCCGTTTTAAGGAATGTCATAAACCAAGTTTAAACCAAATAGATTTGCCTTTGTGGTAAATTTATAGTCACCAAAGTATAGTTTGATATACTAAGGTTTGAATGTATTGCCAAACGACCAAAATGTGTTATTACAAAGGTTTTCCAATTAAGCCATAAAAACTTATCTTTTATTTATTTCCTAAACCAAAGCATAGTTTGATATACTAACAAATCACAACCAAAGTATATTTCGATATACTACCAAAGCATAGTTTGATATGCTACCAATGTGATATTACCAAAGTATAGTTTGATATACTACCGATTCTTTTATTTCCTAAACCAAAGTATATTTTGATATACTACCAATGTGATATTGTTTACCAAAGTACAGTTTGATATACTACCGATTTTGTTGTTCAAAACCAAAGTATATTTTGATATACTATTAAATCTCTTATTCGAAAACCAAAGTATATTTTGATATACTACCTATCCTATTATTCCTTGATCAAAGTATATTTTGATATGCTACCTATTCTATTATTTCAAAACCAAAGTATATTTTGTATATACTACAAATCCTTTTTATCAAAAACCAAAGTATTTTAGATACTAAACTTTTATCGAGGATTCATTGCTATTTTTGAAAATGTATAATCTTTTCTTATAATATCCAAAGCCATGAATCTAAATCACAAAACCTATGTTACTCACAGGCATTTTTATGCTGACGTTTTATTTTCACATATGTTTCAGGATCTATTATGTGATGATTGTTGGCACATGCTACACATAGGATGGACTCGGGCCTTGGTGACTTTAAAACTTGAAAGACAATTACCTGTATCTACTTGATTGTATCGAAACAATGTAACATATTAATTCAATAAAACAAAATTTCAAATACCATGTGTTATGAAACAATTTCCTGTAACGTGACTCACCGATGTTTCCGCTGTGTTTGTTGCATTACGCGATTGGGGTGTTACAAAGATGAGTGTTGATGTGGCTGAAATGGTGGAGGAGGAGAGAGGGGGAGTGATGTATTGCATAATCCAATAATGTTGAAGATTGTATAATACTTGTTATACTATCATATATAATTAAAAGTTTGATTAGAATCCACATACTCTAAGATTTAGGGTAAGAGCAAGTGACGGTTTCATTCAGGCTTGTAAAAGCGAATTTACAGCCCATTAGAGCGTATTAACAAGCTAGAAAGATCAAGGATAACCACTAGACCCAATGTATTTTGGTACTCTGGTTGCCTTCCTTTCCATTGTAGCAATGCTTTACATAGATACCTGGATCAGGAAATTAACCGGGTTCGTTCCAAACAAAGTTTTGAGCGTTGAATCTGAAATTACAGATTTAAATTGAAACCAAAGTTGCAGGCTCGAAGTGTGTCTTTTTTTGGTGATTTTGTTGAGAACGAGATCTGAAATAGTGTTACAACCCCCGACCACTCCCTAGACGGGAACCGTGAGCAGTTACAAGTGGTACTTGTGTTTATTAAATTCGCAACGGAAACATCATCAGGACCGTAGTTAAGAAACAATCAAAGTTTTTAAAACACCAAAGTTTAATATTAACTAACTAGGATAAAAGCCATATTGCAAACAAAGGTTTTTATAGGGATAAACCCTAATTGATAAAACACAGTTTCTTTTCTTTATTCTGGTAACATAGCCACTTTATTTAAGCCTTCAGTGCCTCATAGCTAACTTCTTTTACTTTCACAGTTTGTTACCTGTAACGCGTTTAAAAACATTTTATCAGCAAAAAATACTAGTGAGTTCATTCAGTTATTCAAAACATAATGTTATAATTTACAGTATTAAGGGTTTTTACATTTGTTTAAATCTTTCAATTACTCAAATCAGTATTTGTCACGTTGGTAGTTACAATGACTTTGGTCATATCACTGTTGATCATTCTTTCAACTAGTGACACTGGACGAGTAGTGTATACAAAACCCCACATACTGGCAATAATTTCAGAATACAAAGACTTAATCATTGTAAGTATGACTGAAAAACATTTTGGGTTTTGCAAAGCATTTGATAAAAAGAGAACGAGTCACATTGTAGATTTAGGGTTTGTTACTATAGCCTCCTGGTGTTAAACTTGGGTTCCTAATACAAACATAATGCAACACGTATTAGTGCATTAACCCAATTCAAACTTTAACGATAAATCACAAGATCAATACCCCAACGTAGTTAACAAAGTATAGCCTTATACAGGCATCACTTTGACATCCGTTGCTGGGTTTCAGATCGATTGGACAAGGTATCGTATCAGTGATTAGGGTTACGTACACTTACTACGGAGCAGAGTTTCACGATTTGGGGGAATCGTGCAAAGAAAAGAAAAACAAGAGAGTGATGATCACGAAATTGAATTGAAAATGTGCAGAAACTTCAGTCCCACGTCTGCCTTTATATAGGCATTCTGGGACTCCCAGGCGCGTCACGGAGGGAGTAGGAGACTCCCCCGCATGTCGCGACGACCACCATCTAGGGCTAGGTCAGCCTCGTAACTCGTATAGGCTTGCCACACATCGCACTCAGGTGCCACGTGTCCTGGTACTCCCCCGCGTGTCACAGAAGAATTAGGGATATCCCCCGCTTGTCTCCGGAGAGTCCTGTTAATGATTTCTTTCTTTTTCATGCTGGTTCATGTCGTACGAGTTCGGGGTTTCGATTAGGGGTCCTTATAAAGTATTTTAGGAGTTGTTACATCCTTCTACCTTGTTTTAAATCTCGTCCACAAGATTTATTGGAACAAGTAAGGATACTTTCGTATCATCTCTGACTCTAGTTCCCATATGTATTATCGTCCTCTTTTCGAATACCACTTTACTTTACCAAAACTAATCTCTTGTGCTTGAGATTCTTAATCTTTCTATCTTCAATTTGTAAAGGCTTTTCGACAAACTTCAGTTTCTCATTTACCTCTATATCTTAAAGAGGTACTATCAATTATTCATTGGCTAAACATTTCTTTAGGTTACATACATGAAATACATCATGTATACAAGCCATTCTTCGGCTAACTGTAGCTGATAAGCTGCTGGTCCTATTCGCTTGATAACTTTAAAAGGTCCAATGTACCTTGGGCTTAATTTTCCTTTCTTACCAAATCTGAGGACTCCTTTCCAAGGTGAAAGTTTTAATAAAACGTTGTTTCCAACTTGAATTCTAATGGCTTTCGTCGATTATCTGCATAACTCTTTTGACGATCTCGGGTTGTTTGCAGTCTTTCCTTGACATGAATTATTTTGTCGGTCGTTTCTTGTACTATCTCAGGACCTGACAATTGCTTTTCTTCTATTTATGCCCAACACCCAGGTGTTCGGCATTTCCGTCCGTAAAGTACTACAAATGGAGCAGCATTAATGCTTGTATGATAATTATTGTTGTAGGAGAATTCTATTAATGGAAAGTTATCGTCCCAACTTCCTCCAAAGTTTATCACACAGGCTCTAAGCTTGTCTTCCAATGTCTGAATCGTCCTTTCACTTTGTCCATCTGTTTGAGGGTGATTAGCTATACTTAGATTTAATCGGGTTCCCATAGCATTTTGAAAACTTGTCCAAAAATGAGAAGTTAAATGACTATCTCTATCGAACACAATAGATAGAGGGACTCCATGCAATGAGACTATTTCATCCACATACAGCTTAGCTAATCGTTCTATACTGAAAGTTTCCTTCATCGGTAAGAAATTTGCTGACTTAGTTAATCTATCCACAATCACCCAGATTGTGTCGTTACATTTTCGTGTCTTGGGTAGATTGGTAACAAAATCCATCATTATCAATTCCCATTTCTAAACTGGTATCTCTAATTGCTGAAGTAAACCTGAAGGTTTTTGATGTTCAGCTTTAACTTGTGAGCAAGTTAAACACTTAGAAACATAACTTGCTATGTCCTTTTTCATTCCTATCCACTAGAAAATTTTCCTTAGATCTTGATACATCTTGTCACTTCCAGGATGCATCGTATACTTGGATTTATGAGTTTCTTCTAGAATTCGGTTTCATAAATTTCCTTGGACAGGTACCCAAATTCTTTTCTTATGGAATTTCCAAATTCGATCTATTACTTTTTCTAATTCTTTTATCATTTCTTTTAATCCTTCAGCATCATCTTTGATTGTTGTTTGCTGAATCTCTTTCAATTGTTCCATTAGGTCGATTTGTAGGTTCAATTTGAGAGCGCATACCCCTTTTGGCTTCTCATGATACTTACGACTTAGAGCATCAGCTACTATGTTAGCTTTTTCAGCATGATAGTGGATATCACAATCGTAGTCACTAAGGATCTCCATCCAATGTCTTTGCCTCATATTCAGTTCTTTTTGCTCAAAAATATATCTTAAACTTTTATGATCTGTAAAGATAGTGAACTTACTATCAAAAAGATAATGTCTCCAAATTTTGAGGGAAAAAACTATAGTTCCAAAATTCACAATCATGCGTTGTGTAGTTTTCTTCATGCTTCTTCAGTTGTTTAGAGGCGTAAGCAATCACTTTCTGGTGTTGCATCAGCACACATCCAAAACCTAATTTTGATGCATCACAGTATACTAAAAAATCTTCAGTTCCTTCTGGTAGAGCAAGTATCAGTGCATTAGTTAGTCTCTGCTTGAGAATCTTGAAAGCTTCTTCCTGCTTTGGTCTCCATTCAAACTTAACTGATTTACAGGTTAACTTGGTTAATGGAATGGTTATTCTAGAAAAATCTTGAATAAAACGTCTATAGTATCCTGCCAATCCAAGAAAACTTCTTACTTCTATTGGTGAATTGGGGACTTTCCATTTTGTAATTGCATCAATCTTTGTAGGATCCACATGAATTCCTTCATACTTAATTAAATGTCTAGGAAATTGTACCTCTTGTAACCAGAATTCACATTTTGAGAATTTAGCATAAAGCTTTTCCTTTCTCAATAATGTTAGAAGTACCCGTAAATGCTCTGGATGCTCTTCCTTACTCTTGGAATAAATAAGTATATCGTCTATGAAGACAATTACAAATTTATCCAGCTATGGTCTATATATTTCGTTCATCATGTCCATAAATGCAGCTGGAGCATTTGTTAAACCAAATGGCATGACTGTAAACTCATAATGTACATACCTTGTTCTAAAAGCAGTTTTAGGAATGTTCTCTTCCTGTACTTTCAATTAATGGTATCCAAATCGTAAATATATCTTTGAAAAGAATCAAGCTCCTTGAAATTGATCGAATAGATCATCGATTCTAGGTAATGGATAGCGATTTTTAATTGTAAATTTATTCAATTCTCTGTAGTTAATAGACATGCGCATCGATCCATCTTTCTTCTTGATTCCGAAGGCGATGAGCTAGGTTGTATGAAACCTTTTTCCAATAGTTCGTCTAGTTGCTTCTTCATTTCCAACATCTCCGTTGGTGCTAGACGATAGGGTGCTTTGGCAATTGGTGTAGTTCCTGGTATTAGATGAATTCTAAATTCAACCTCACGATCAGGCGGTACTCCAAGTAACTCTTCTGGGAAAACATCTGAAAAATCAGATACTGTAGAAATATATTTTAATTCTTTTCCTTTAATGCAAATGATCGTAGAGATCACACACATTGTTCCTCCTTTTCGTGTGTAGCTTGCAGCTTTCATCACATAGATGAATTTTGTTGACGTTGTCGGCTTGTCTCCCTGGATTGTGATCCTTTCTCTTGTTGGCAACGAATCTCAATAGAATTTTGATCACACAATAGTCGCGTATGATTGGCTACCAACCAATCCATTCCTAACACAACATCGAATCTGACTAGACACATTGGTAACATGTTGGCTGTGAACTTGTGTCCTAATAATTCTATCTTTCCTTTCTGAAGGATTTCGCATATGCTGATAGAATTTCAATTTGCCGTTTCCACCGTATAGGCTTGGCGAAGTTTAGTTAAAGCTTGATTGAGTAATTGACAGAAAGTAGTATTTATAAAACTTTGGTTTGCACCAGAGTCAAATAATACTTTAGCATAGACATCATGAATGAAAAACGTACTAGTGATCATATCAAGAATTCAATCTGCTTCTTGTGCTGCCAGTACAAAGGTTGTTGCATTCTTTTTGGGTCCTTCAGTTGCTTTTGCCTTGTTGTTAGGTGATGTAGATAGTTTTGGACAGTTTGGCTTGATGTGACATGTTTCCCCGCAATTAAAACAGATAGTAGTTTTATTTCTACATTCTTCTTCTTTATGTCCAAGTGTCTTGCAGAAGTTGCAGTACTTAGCACATCTTCCGTCACACCCTGAATATTTGCGGAAGCGTGATTAGGGTGTGACTTTCTTAATACCATTGCATTCAATCATAACAATAACTATATGATAAAACCATAGATTGTCATCCATTAAATAAGTTTGAAAACATCACAACATCATTGTTTAGGCATAGACTTCAAATTCAAGTTATACAAATCATACGAATTGTTTTGAGTTCACAAGGACTCATCAAAAGTCTCTAAATAAAACCAAGATTTGGAAGTGATGTCTTGTCCAGGATAGGACACCCAACCAAAACTCAAGACCATGGATGACATCTTTTATTCTTAACAACACTTGAAACCTTCGAACGCCCGCCAGATCCACCTTTAATTCCCTGAAATACATGTAGTTTGAAAACATCAACAAAAGTTGAGCGAGTTCATGTGTTTGTTTGTGAGTATGAATAACCTTTGTAATCATTGAAAGTATGTATGTTCGTATGTGAAAATGAACAGATCAATTAATGGTTTGCAAGGTCATCAATATGTGTGCAACGGTGTAGGAAGGCTCAATCCTTTGCGTATTACGTACCCGGCCTCCCGGCTGGAACGACATAGTCACCACATGAGCCAACTCGCGGACTCATGGGTGGGGTTCACAACACCCGAATAGATCTATCACTCATGCCCCTCGGTCCTTCCAAAGGATTAATGGTCGCAAGTTAACGCCTACCCTTTCACATGATCTAGCAGTTCATTTCATTTGTAAATCATTTGTAACATGTACTTCACCCCCGAAGTTATAAAACAAAACAGTTTAAAGAAAAGGGGGACATGAACTCACAGTCTTGCGTCTTCAGAAATCGTAACTCGAGCTTCTTCGGTGAACACGACTACCTACAACGTACTAATGTCTATTAGACGAACGAGTCGTGCCTTGACTCAGTATTAATGTTTTTGAGTTACGTTTCTTTTGTGTCTTCGTTATTATTCCAAGTTACATAATTATTTGTTAAAATAATTAATATTTTAACTTAAATTATATTTATAAATTTTGGAATAATTGTTAAACAATATTATTGCAATAATACTTCCCATGTATTTATAGTTGTATTTCCTTCCCAAGGATGGGGGTACCTTATACATGTGTATTTTTTTGCCATGTTTTGGGGTCGTATTCCGGTGTGTATTTATACGTACGAGAATACGTATTTTCATTGTATTCATTAAGTATCCTTATACTAAATTTCACATTCGTTATTCCGGAATATCATCTTTAATAGAGATCCAATATATATTTCCAAGAATATATATATTTCAATTAACATTACTTAGAAAAATTATTTATAATTTTCCTTTGGCAAAAATATTTTTATTCTCTTATAAGTTCCAAAAATATTATATTTTCAAGTCCTCTTGGAAAATATATATATATAAACTCATTTTTTTCCAAAAATGATATATATCATATTTATTTGAGAAAGTATATTTCTCCCAAAAGTATTGTATTTCATGTTTGTGTAAGAAAATATATATTTCTTAAAAATGATATATCTTCAAAAAATTTCAAGAAAAATATATATTTCATAATTGCCAAAATAATATATTTTTCTCTTGTCAAAAAATAGGATATATTCTTGTAGTAATTGTAAAAATCATATTTTTACTTTCTTGGTTTCCAAAATAGTATTTACCAAAATGTCCTTTGTGAATAAATTTTCCGGAATATTTCGTAAGTCCTATATTCCATAGTTCGGTTTCATCAATATTTTGTATAAGTATGTATATTTATTCCTTGGAGTTTTGATAATATTTTGGATGGTAATTCTTGGTATTTTTTGTAAGTTATATTATTTCAAATCCTAAAATAATATAACTAATACACAAAGCATACAAATAATCACACATTTGTGTCTTCTAAATATATATTTTCTAAATACATATTTAGTCACTTTTATTTATAAAAATCAACCTCCAGTATTTGTATTTTTTTTGTAACCAAAATTTATGGCAAAGTTTACGTAACAATTTATGGTTTAAAATACACTTGTAAATATTTGTTTAAAAATATTTTTCTAAGTGTTTATATTTTTAGAAAATTTTGCCATAGTTTTCCCTAAAAATGGAGGTTTCCATGCTTTCAAGCATATCATTTTCTTTTGTAAAAATCAACACAATCAATTTACAATCGTCAACAAACAACCTTTACTTAGCAATCTTGCCAAAATCATGCATATTCTACTACTTCATGAACTTGAATATTTTGTAAAAATTTGTAGTAACTTACTAGTATTGTTAGTAAGTCTTGTTACCCTTGAAAATGTGATTACTTCTTTAAAAACTTCATTTTTAAAGGAGTTAGATGTTTACAACTTCAAATCATATTTTCTAAAAATATTTCTTTAAGCATTCTTCTTGTTACACAAGTGTTTATACACTTGTTTAACCACTAGAATGAGATTTGTTTATGTGAGAACCAAGATCTAGTAAGACTTACATTTTTAACTTGGTTTCTTTAGAAATCATTCATAAATATTTAGATCCATGTGATTAACAACTTACTTTGATCATGGTTTTTCAAGAAAACATTATGTTTCTTTCAAGTTCATGCTTTATGTGTGGATGATCCATCATCCTACAACAATTTCTATTCTTACATCTTGCTAGATTATGTTTTTAATCACGATCTAGCAAGATCTTATGACGATCAACGTTCTTTCTACAAACAATCTATGATCAACAAGCATAACAACTTATATTCATCAAGATTACTTCATTAAACAAGCTTATGTTCCTGTTTCATGCTTATGATCTTTAGTGTTCTTCAAGTTTTTGATTATGATTCATCATTAACCACTAAAAATAGAAGTAATATGGAGTGTACAAGGTTCTTACCACTAGCTCAAGGCTAGGGATGATTCAAGTGAAGAAAGTGAGTGGATAAAAGCAAACAAGAGAGGTTCTTCAAGTTCCACAAGCTCCAAGCTCCTTTGTCTTGCTCCTAGCACCTTTGTATGCTCTTGGAATGGTTGGTACTGAAGTGAAAATGATGATGATGGTGGTGGTGGTGGTGGCTCACGGCCGAGAACAAGGACAAGGAGAGAGAGCTTATGTGTGTGTTTAAGTGTGTGTAAGAATGATATGGTGAACCCTCGGGTTCTTTTATAATCCATTCTATCATTTAAACCTTTGTATAATATGTTCAACACTAGGAGACATGATCCATTTTTATATTAAAATGAAATCTTGAGGTATGTGGGGTAAGTATGGCCGATTACTAGGTGGGGGGGGGGGGGGGGTAGCATAGGTTTAAACTAGTTTAGTTTCTTAATAGTTCAAATCCAAGTATTTGTTACATGTTTCAGTTATTAGATATTTGTATGGGGTGTTATGATGTTCAGGGACCATAACTAGCTTGGTAATGTTAAAACAGTGCTTCTAGTGTAAATTTGGTGTTTCGGGTAGTGTCCGGTTGTTCGGTTGGATACTGGTTTGTTAAGGTGCTAAACTATGCAATTTAGTGTGCTTTATGTACCCTTTTGTGACACTTTTGATTCCCGACACTTAGGAAAGCATTCAGGACCATTTAAACATATTTCTGCATAATATTAGTGTGTTGAAGTGCCGATATTTGCTGAATTTTGCTGAATTCAGCACTTTGGGTGAGTTTTAGACACTTTCCGGCACTTAAACTATCACTAGGAAGGCTGTTTTGTGATCCCTACTTCCCTACACACTATACTAGTGTAGTACTTAGTTTCTGGCTCATACTGGATCTCAAAACACTGTTTGTCTATGTGTTGAGTTCTGTCAGCATTTTCCTGATTTATCCGTTTACTGTGCTAACTGCGCTTTGTGCATCATTTATGTCAATAAGTTTGCATGCAGTAATGATATGACATTATGCAATATGTGATGCACATGTAAATTTAATGCAGTAATCAGAAAGCAGTTAATTGTAAATTCAGCACAGTTATTAAGCACTAATCATGATTAATTAATTGTACGGATACCTGGATTTTTGACAGTTGTCACATTCTCCCCCTGTTAAGAAAATTTTGTCCCGAAATTTCAAGTTCTACTACTAGCTGTAGGGGTGTTAGGGAATAAATGTGGGTACTTAGTTTTCATGCGGTCTTCACGCTCCCAAGTAAACTCTGGGCCGTAACGCGCGTTCCATCATACCTTGACAAGTTTAACACTACTCCTCCGAGTTTTGTTAACTTTCCAATCAGTAACCTCAACGGGTTCTTCGGTAAAATGGAGTGTGTCGTTAATGTGAACTTCGTCAGCAGGAATAACCACTGTTTCCTGAGTTGGACTCTTTTTCAGATTAGATACATGGAATGTATCATGAACACCATTTAGTTCTACTGGTAGCTCCAACTTATATGCTACAGGACCAATCCTCTCCAGGATTGCGAATGGACCAATAAATCGTGGGTTTGACTTTCCACGGTTCCCCAAAGCGTGCCACACCTTTCCAAGGTAAGACTTTCAACAAAACTATATCTCCCACTTCGAATTCCAAAGGTTTCCTTCTTTGATCCGCATAGCTCTTTTGTCGATCACGAGCCGCCTTAATGCGCTCTCGGATCTGCATTATCTTATCTGTCGTTTCTTGAACCAATTCAAGACCAACCAGCTGTCTATCGCCTGCATCTGCCCAGCACAATGGCGATCGACACTTTCGTCCATAGAGAGCTTCAAACGATGCAGCTTGAATGCTTGTATGGTAGCTGTTATTGTAGGAGAACTCAACCAAAGGTAGGTGAGTGTCCCAACTACCACGCAAGTCCATTACGCAAGCCCGTAACATATCTTTAAGTGTTTGAATCGTTCTCTCACTTTGGCCGTCTGTCTGTGGGTGAAATGCCGTGCTCAAATTTAGTTGTGAACCAAACGCTTCCTGGAATGATTGTCAAATCCTTGATACAAATCTTCCATCTCTGTCAGATATAATCGAGATAGGCACTCCATGACGTGCAACTATCTCCCTTAGGTACAGCTCAGCTAGCTTACCTGTGTTATCCTTTTCTCTGATCGGCAGAAAGTGCGCAGATTTTGTCAAACGGTCTACGATTACCCAAATCGTGTCATGACCTCTAGGTGTCTTGGGCAACTTTGTTATGAAGTACATTGAGATTTGCTCCCATTTCCACATGGGTATCTCAGGTTGTTGTAGGAGACCTGAAGGCTTCTGATACTCGGCTTTTACTTTGGCACAAGTCAAGCACTTTCCAACATAGGTTGCAACATCACCTTTTAGTCTCGGCCACCAGTAGTAATCCTTCAGATCTTGGTACATCTTATTCGATCATGGCTGGATCGAGTACCCCGATTTGTGAGCTTCATCGAAAATCACATCTCTAAGACCACCAAAGAGGGGAACCCAAATTCGTTTCATGAAACATAAAGTTCCTTCCTCATTGGGTACCAACTTCTTCTCCATCCCACGAAGATATTCATCCTTAAGATTCTATTTCTTAAGAGCTTCTCTCTGTGCAGCACGGATATGTAACGAGAGGTCTGTTTGTATAATCATATCCAAAGCCCTAACCCTTATGGGCTTAATCCTTTCTTTCCGGCTTAAGGCGTCTGCCACAACATTCGCCTTTCCTGGGTGATACTTGATTTCACAATCATAATCGTTTAACAGCTCCACCCATCGGTGCTGTCTCATATTGAGCTCTTTCTGATCGAATATGTGCTGAAGACTCTTGTGATCGGTGAAGATTGTGCATCGGGTGCCATACAAGTAATGTCTCCAAATCTTCAAAACAAACACCACTACGCCTAGTTCCAAATCGTGCGTGGTGTAATTCTTCTCGTGAGTCTTTAATTGGCGCGAAGCATAAGCTATAACCTTCTGTCGCTGCATCAGCACACAGCGCAATCCCTGACGCGAGACGTCACAGTACACCATGAAGTTATAGGTGCCTTCGGGTAGGGATAAAATAGGTGCATCGCAAAGCTTGTTCTTGAGCAGCTGAAAAGCTTCTTCTTGTTTTTCACCCCATTCATACTTCTTATCCTTTTGAGTAAGGGATGTCAGTGGTTGAGCGATTTTAGAAAAATCCTCAATGAATCGGCGATAATACCCTGCCAAACCCAAGAAATGTCGGATCTCGGTTGGCGTCTTCGGAGTTTCCCAATTCTTAATTGCCTCGATCTTGGTGGGATCCACATGGATTGCATCCTTATTCACTACATGACCGAGGAATTGTACCTCACGCAACCAGAATTCGCACTTCGAGAACTTCGCGTATAGTTCCTCCTTCTTGAGCAGCTCTAAAATGGCTCTAAGGTGTTGTTCATGCTCTCCCTTTGTTCTTGAATAGATCAAAATATCATCGATAAATACAATCACTAATTTATCGAGATATGGTTTGCAAACTCGGTTCATCAAGTCCAAAAATACTGCCAGCGTGTTTGTCAACCCAAACGGCATTACTAGAAACTCACAATGTCCATAACGAGTCCTGAAGGCAGTCTTCGGAATACTCTCTTCTTGAATCCGTAGCTGGTGATAACCTGATCGAAGATCGATCTTGGAGTAGTAACTCGAACCTTGTAGTTGATCGAAGAGATCATCAATCCTCGGCAAAGGATACCGATTCTTGATGGTTAACTTGTTTAGCTCTCGGTATTCAATGCACATACGAAAACTACTGTCCTTCTTCTTGATAAATAGAACTGGAGCTCCCCAAGGCAAGAAGCTTGGTCGAATAAATCCCTTGTCCAGTAGCTCCTGCAGCTGCGTTGACAACTCTTGCATTTCTGAAGGTGCAAGTCGATAAGGTGCCTTGGCTATAGGCGCGGCGCCTGGAACCAAGTCAATATGGAATTCGACTTGTCGTTGCGGCGACAATCCTGGCAAGTCTTCGGGGAAGACTTCAGGATACTCCCTTACCACAGGGATATCTTCCAACTTCGGTTCGTCGGCTTCCTTATCAATAACGTGAGACAAGAAGGCAACACATCCTTTGCGCACAAACTTTCGTGCTTTCAAGCAACT
This sequence comes from Helianthus tuberosus, assembly GCA_030545235.1. Classification (NCBI taxonomy): domain Eukaryota; kingdom Viridiplantae; phylum Streptophyta; class Magnoliopsida; order Asterales; family Asteraceae; genus Helianthus; species Helianthus tuberosus. The sequence continues at coordinate 80,627 of JARYGA010044224.1, read as the reverse complement.
GATAATCCTTAGAGGCGTATCATGCTTTTCTCCGTGTACTACGATCATCTCGTCATTCGCTAACGGAATACAAATTATCTTCTCATGACATATGATCTCAGCTCGGTTACTCGATAACCAATCCATTCCAACTAATACGTCAAAGCTTCCCAACTCGACTGGCAGAAAGTCAAGCGTAAACTCACGCTCTCTGAGTTCTATCACACAACTTCTAATGACTTCATTTGCTTCTACTAGCTTTCCATTGGCTAGTTCTATCGAGTACGGAATATCTAACTTTTCGGCATCTAACCGAAGTATATTCTTAAATTCTAGGGATACGAAGCTATAATCGGCACCGGTATCAAATAACACAAATGCAAAATGTTGGTTGATAGGGAATATACCAGTGACTACGTTCGCATCTTGACGAGCTTCCCTAGCTCCAATGTTAAAGACTCTTCCTTGAGCTTGGTTGTTCTTTGGGCAATCTCGCTTGAAATGCCCAACGTCTCCACATCCAATACAACCTTGGCCTCGACCATTTCCGTTCCCATCTCCATTTCCACCCTGGTTGTTGGTTGCTGCGCGGTTACCGTTTCCAGCTTGGTTTCCAGAACCGCCACGATTTCCATTTCCAGCGAAATTTCCATTTCCTCCTTGATTACGGTTCCCAGTCTGATTTCCATTACCGTTCCCACCACGGTTTCCATTACCATTTCCACCAGATCCTCCATTTCTTCTTCCAGCACCATACCAGCACGCCTCCCTGACATGCCCTACCTTGCCACAATTTTCACATTTCCCATACCTACATCGCCCCGTGTGATGATGCTGACAAATATCACACTTGGGCAGGGTGCCCATGTAACCTTTCCCCTTGTTCCCCGAACTAGCAGCACCAGTCCAGACCTCAGCTGGTGGGTTAACATCTCTTTTCTTGTTAGTACCACTGTTGTTACCTTGAGTACTCTTCTTGAAATTGGAGAACTTCCGCTTGTTCTCCCCAGACGACTCGACATGAGTCTCCTTTTTCTTGTTGTCAGAGATCAAGAACTTGTTCAGCCTAATCGCTTCTTCAGTCAATGCCACACTCAAATCAATGGCCTCAGTGATCGTTGGGGGCTTCGATGTCGTCACCATGCTCATGATTTGGGGTGCCAATCCCCAAATAAAACGCTCAATTTGCTTGAACTCCAGTTCAACCATGTAGGGAACAACGCGAGATAAGTCATGAAATCTTTGCACGTATTCAGCAATCTTAGGTCCATCCATCTTAAGATTCCAAAACTCGGTTTCCAACTTCTGAATCTCAGCCCTTGAACAGTACTTCTTATGCATCAGTTCTTTCATCTGATCCCAAGTCATAGTATACGCAGCCTCTTCTCCCAGAGTCTGAACCTGGAGGTTCCACCATGACAGAGCTCCGTCTAGGAAAAGTCCAGAAATGTAGGTGACCTGGTGCTCTGGCGCACACTTGCTCATTCGCAGCACAGAATCTGTTTTCTCATCCCATCTAACTAAGGCTACAGCACCTCCAGTGCCGTCAAAGTTAAGAGGCTTGCAGTCAAGGAACTGCTTGTAGGTACAGCCTGCACTGGCAACATCATTCCCGGAAAGCATTAGCAAACACACATGGAATGTCCAAACGTATCATAATGTGTCTTAAGTGACTTAAACATTACCGTGAGGTGGGTTATTTCCTGAGGTACCTCCGCTGTGTTCAGAGCGCAAGGCCTCATGTTGTGCGATTGCTTGTGAAATCCGTTCTTGCAGTTCTGCCTCTGTTGTGGGCAACTGATTGCTTCTTCGTGGAGGCATCTTCTATAAAGAAGATTGGATTGGCCAGGTCTTAAATAGTATGATAAGTATATAGTATGTATATGTAATAGCATTTATCAAGTAATTAAGCATATAACATCTCAATCACAGCACAACATGCATTTCAACAACGTATATAATGAGAACATTACGATTGAGCTTTCATTAGTCATCGACCACAAATACAGTTACAAGTTCTACAAATGTATCGTATCAAAAGGGAACACAGGGTCACACTACCCTTGCCCAAAATGTCTATCAAACTACCATTAGTCATACAAACAAAAGTGGTCTCCAAAAGGCTTCACAAGCAAGGCTCAATTGCGGTGCTCTCATCAAAAGCAAGCTACCTACATAAAACCAAAAACCGGCTATGCTGATGGCGGTGGAGGAGGAGGTGGAGGAACAAAAAGCAAGCTGCGCACATGTGCTAGCTCCTCCTCAAGATCATAAACATGACTCAACAGGAAACTGATATGCTGCTACATGGTGAGAAATCGAACATCGAAATCTGGATAAGGAAAGAGAGGAGCAGGTGGTGTCTCAAAAGGTGACGGACATGAATAAGGTGGGGGACGTGGAGTTCTCTCAAGCTCCAAAACTCTACGACTCATGATCTCATACTGAAGTTGTAATGACATGAGTAACTCATCCCGTGTGTATCCAGTAAAGTGTGAGGGATGGTAGGGATCAGAAATCGGCATGGTATAGGGTGGGAACCATATAAGTGGCTCGCCTAGTGGTGAAGAAGTAAAATGAGCAGTAGGTGTATATTGAGGCATGTGAGTAAATGCTGCCGAGACATGTGGGTCATGGCTAGGCTGCTGGCTAGAAGGTCCTTCCCCTGGACGGGGTGCGGGTATATCCTGCAAGAAGGTGACAGGCATGTCAGTGCGGTGGACATCTGATTCAACCGGATGAAAAGGAGCAACATCAACAGGTGCATGTGTATGTGGGGGAGTAACGGGCTCAATAACAGGAGGGTCAGCGGGTGCAGGAAGCGGATCTGGTATGAGTGGTGCAATGTCAGGTATGCCAAATGGGATAGGGTCATGATCAGTTACATGCTCAGGAGCTGGCATCGGCTCAGGAGCCGGTACCTGCTCAGGATCAGTGGGTGCATCAACAGGCTGGTCACAAGGAACAAAGTCTAGCTCAAGTCCAGGCTCAATGTCATGTGGAGGAATCGGTGCAGCTGACATGGCTGTATCGTCATCAGTATCAGTGGCGTAACATCGCAGACCAACTGCCTGTAAGGCGGAAGATGATACATACTCAAAGGAATCTGGAACAGAGTGCAAACTGGAATCAGAGGAAACCTCAATAATAGGAATCTCAATGAGTGCAACAACAATGACATCCTCAGCTAAAACTCTATCACCCTGGGCATCATCAGGGGGACCATCAACGAAAAGATCGACATCATCATCAAATAAGTCATCAATAGGCAAATCCTCGAAAGGAAAGGCTGCAATAGGCAAAGGGGCGAGGATCGGTGCCACGACATGCTCACCATCGGGATGTCCGAGGATGAGATGGCCCTGGTCAGGAATAGGAATAAGAAAGGGATCCTCGTCAGGGATACCATCAGCATGCGGTAAATCATCGCCAAAGTCGGGCAGCGCAAATGGCTGAAAATCGTCGTCGTCGTCGTCTGACATCATCTCCGGGTCACTCTCAGTATCAGAGGTAAAGGTCTCTGGCTCTGGGACTATCTCATCGTCAGAAACAATAGCCATGGGGTCGATAGTATCAGACAATCCACTCTCAGATGAAGACATAGTGTCTGTAACAAAACAATCATAACATATACACATATATTAACATCTATAATTTAGCATGCAGTCAAATCAGTGTAATCATGTATCCTTCTGATCCTTCCTAGTCTCCCAGACTAGACCACCTAGTCTCCCAGACTAAACTAACAAGTCTCTCAGACTACCAACTAGTCTTTCAGACTGAACCACCCAGTCTCTCAGACTGAACCACCCAGTACAAAGGCTCTTGCGTTCTTTTTGGGTCCTTCAGTTGCTTTTGCCTTGTTGTTAGGTGATGTAGATAGTTTTGGGTAGTTTGGCTTGATGTGACATGTTTCCCCGCAATTAAAACAGATAGTAGTTTTATTTCTACATTCTTCTTCTTTATGTCCAAGTGTCTTGCAGAAGTTGCAGTACTTAGCACATCTTCTGTCACACCCTGAATATTTGCGGAAGTGTGATTATGGCGTGACTTTCTTAATACCATTGTATTCAATCATAACAACACCTATATGATAAAACCATAGATTATCATCCATTAAATAAGTTTGAAAACATCACAACATCATTGTTTAGGCATAGACTTCAAATTCAAGTTATACAAATCATACGAATTGTTTTGAGTTCACAAGGACTCATCAAAAGACTCTATATAAAACCAAGATTTGGAAGTGGTGTCTTGTCCAGGATAGGACACCCAACCAAAACTCAAGACCATGGATGACATCTTTTATTCTTAACAACACTTGAAACTTTCGAACGTCCGCCAGATCCACCTTTCATTCCCTGAATTACATGTAGTTTGAAAACATTAACAAAAGTTGAGCGAGTTCATGTGTTTTTTTGTGAGTATGAATAACCTTTGTAATCATTGAAAGTATGTATGTTCGTATGTGAAAATGAACAGATCAATTAATGGTTTGCAAGGCCATCAATATGTGTGCAACGGTGTAGGAAGGCTCAATCCTTTGTGTATTTTGTACCCGGCCTCCCAGCTGGAACGACATAGTCACCACATGAGCCAACTCGCAGACTCATGGGTGGGGCTCGCAACACCCAAATAGATCTATCACTCATGCCCCTCGGTCCTTCCACAGGATTAATGGTCTCATGTTAACGCCTACCCTTTCACATGATCTAGCAGTTCATTTCATTTGTAAATCATTTGTAATCGTAATCATTTGAAACATGTACTTCACCCCCGAAGTTATAAAACAAAACAGTTTAAAGAAAAGGGGGACATGAACTCACAGTCTTGCGTCTTCAGAAATCGTTACTCGAGCTACTTCGGTGAACACGACTACCTACAGCGTAGTAATGTCTATTAGACGAACGGGTCATGCCTTGACTCAGTATTAATGTTTCTGAGTTACGTTTCTTTTGTGTTTTCGTTGTTATTCCTAGTTACATAATTATTTGTTAAAATAATTAATATTTTAACTTAAATTATATTTATAAATTTTGGAATAATTGTTAAACAATATTATTGCAATAATACTTCCCAAGTATTTATAGTTGTTTTTCCTTCCTAAGGATGGGGGTACCTTATACATGTGTATTTTTTGCCATGTTTTGGGGTCGTATTCCGGTGTGTATTTATACGTACGAGAATACGTATTTTCATTGTATTCATTAAGTATCCTTATACTAAATTTCATATTAATTATTCCGGAATATCATCTCTAATAGAGATCCAATATATATTTCCAAGAATATTTATATTTCAAGGAACATTACTAAGAAAAATTATTTATAATTTTCCTTTGGCAAAAATATTTGTATTCTCTTATAAGTTCCAAAAATATTATATTTTCAAGTCCACTTGGAAAAATATATATTTAAACTCATTTTTCCCAAAAATGATATATTTCATATTTATTTGAGAAAGTATATTTCTCCAAAAAGTATTGTATTTCATGTTTGTGTAAGAAAATATATATTTCTTAAAATTGATATATCTTCTAAAAATTTCAAGAAAAATATATATTTCATAATTGCCAAAATAATATATTTTTCTCTTGTCAAAAATATGATATATTCTTGTAGTAATTGTAAAAATCATATTTTTACTTCCTTGGTGTCCAAAATAGTATTTACCAAAATATCCTTTGTGAATAAATTTTCCTTAATATTTCGTAAGTCCTATATTCCATAGTTCGGTTTCATCACTAATTTGTATAAGTATGTATATTTATTCCTCGGAGTTTTGGTAATATTTTGGATGATAATTCTTGGTATTTTTGTAAGTTATATTATTTCAAGTCCTAAAATAATATAACTAATACACAAAGTATACAAATAATCACACATTTGTGTCTTCTAAATATATATTTAGTCACTTTTATTTATAAAAAACAACCTCCAATATTTGTATTTTTTTTTTGTAACCAAAATTTATGGCAAAGTTTATGTAACAATTTATTGTTTAAAAATACACTTGTAAATATTTGTTTAAAAATATTTTTCTAAGTGTTTATATTTTTAGAAAATTTTGCCATAGTTTCCCCTAAAAATGGAGGTTTCCATGCTTTCAAACATATCATTTCTTTTGTAAAAATCAACACAATCAATTTACAATCATCAACAAACAACCTTTACTTACCAATCTTGCCAAAATCATGCATATTCTACTACTTCACGAACTTGAGTATTTTGTAAAAATTTGTAGTAACTTACTAGTATTCTTAGTATGTCTCGTTACCCTTTAAAATGTGATTACTTCTTTAAAAACTTCATTTCTAAAGGAGTTAGATGTTTACAACTTCAAATCATATTTTCTAAAAATATTTCTTTAAGCATTCTTCTTGTTACACAAGTGTTTATACACTTGTTTAACCACTAAAAATGAGATTTGTTTATGTGAGAACCAAGATATAGTAAGACTTACATTTTTAACTTGGTTTCTTTACAAATCATTCATAAATATTTAGATCCATATGATTAACAACTTACTTTGATCATGGTTTTTCAACAAAACATTATGTTTCTTTCAAGTTCATGCTTTATGTGTGGAAGATCCATCATCCTACAACAATTTCTATTCTTACATCTTGCTAGATTAAGTTTTTAATCATGATCTAGCAAGGTCTTATGATGATCAACATTTTTTCTACAAACAATCTATGATCAACAAGCATAACAACTTATATTAATCAAGATTACTTCATTAAACAAGCTTATGTTCATGTTTTGTTGGGATTGAACCCTATCAGAGGAACATATAATTAAAGCCAAAACTGGATCAGGACAGTGGATCCAGAATAAGCAGATGTTGTGTTACAAGTCTCTCCCCTTGAAAGTGGTTTTAACATATGCTGACCTCCTGTCTACTGATCGTTACAACTGCTGACCTACAACCACTGTGAGCTCAAGCTGAGGGGGAGTTTGTATTCATACATGCATTGTAATCGTTATTGAAATAAATTCAATCTTTCGGTTCTTTGTTGAAAATGTTTGATTAAAGCAATTCTCACGTTTGATTGTGTGCAAAGTTTGTTTCCATCTTAAATTCCGCTGCACTACTCATCCATCTTCATCTTTTTCAAACGTAAAACACAATCAAAACCAAACTCAGATCCTAACAATTGGTATGAGAGCCTGGACAGTCAAATTTGATTTAACAATCATTTTGACATAAATAGTTCAGCTCATAATCGTTGATATCGATAGTTTGTTCGTCTTGTTGAAAAACAGACCAAGGTTTAATCACCATCAAAGTTGATTAATCAGTGCCTGTAAAATAACCAGGATGACGTCACAATCACAAGATGATAAGAATAACATTGGCTCTCTTTTCAAACCACCTATGCTTAAACGTAATGAATACAACATCTGGCAAAGAAGGATGGGTCACATCCTTGCTCAACAGAACACTGGATGTTGGAGTTCTGTTGTTTTTGGTCCCCATGTTCCTATGGTGCCAACTGCTGATGATGCAAAGAAGTTTGTACCTAAACCATCTGAAAACTATACTGAAACTGATTTTCAAAAGTTTGAACTCGATGCCAAAGCATTTAGCATCATAGCATCTGCATTACCAAATGAGATCTATGCTGGACTGTTACATTGTAACAGTGCCAAAGAGCTATGGGATGCACTGAAGGAACAGTTTGGGGGAACAGAAGAAGTTATTGAAAACAATAGGGAAATTATGAATCAGCAGTATGAAACATTTTGTCACATCAAGGGTGAATAATTGACTCAGCAGTTTGAACGATTCAGTTGTCTCATTAGTGAACTAAGGCTTGTTAAAGTAACATTTCCAAATTCAACTCAAAATAGCATGTTCCTTAGATCTCTACCAGAAAAATGGGATACCATTGCATTTGTTACTAGAAACTCTGCTGAGTTCAAAGATCTGACCCTGGCCCAACTTCATGGTAGACTCCTGACCTATGAAAGGGAGTTAAACCAGAAAAACAAGTTGCAAGAGTCTGGCAAAGTTGCTGATGATTATTCATTTGGCAGCACAACTCTTTTTGGTCAGGAAGAATCTGGTAGCAGTAGTAAGGATCAGGGTTATGATCACTTTATTGATATAACTGCTGGGGGAAATTTCAACAATCCTGATTCTCACTCTGCAAATTATGCTTTTACTGCAAATTGTGAAAACCAGATGTCAGATAACTTGTGTTTTAAACTCAATGATTTGCAACACTTTGATCCCACTAACTTAGAAGAAATGGTCATTTTGCATCAATTGGCTTTGCTTAGTGTAAGAACAAGCAAATTCTACAAAAGAACAGGGAGAAAATTCCCAGGGTTACATGGGAATTTAAAAGTGGGATTGGATAAGTCAAAAATTAAGTGCTATAAGTGCAATAGGCTAGGTCATTTTGCTAGGGAATGCAGGAGTCAAACCACTGGTCCCATAATCACTCACCCCAGCTCAAATCCTAGACCACAACATCAAAGCACTGTGCACTATACCCAATATACCCCTGCTGCCTATGTTAACACTGCTCACTATGCTGCAACCCCTGTGCCTGTGCATTATGTTCAAACCACTGTTCCACAAATTCAGTATGTTCAAACCCCTGTCCCTCAGGCACAAGTGCAACCTGTTGCACCTCAACCAGCTGCTCCAACAGTAACACAACCAGATCAGCAAAGCTTTTTCACTCAAGGCTTTGTTGACTGGAGTAGTATGCCTGATGAGCTTAGTGATGAAAAATTTTCACTAAATGCTTTTCATGATCCTACTAATGATGAATTTTGTTTGATGGCATTAGAGTCTATACCAGAAGGGGTAGAAACTAAAGGTGAACAACTAAGTGCTGAAACAGTGGATGCAGTGACTGAAGCAGTGGTTACTGCAGTTGCTGGTGAACTACTGCTGGGAGAAAATTCAGAAACCCTGATTGAACCACTGGTTGATCCTTGGTCCAAAGAAGACAAGGAAGAAAAAGAAGAGGAGAAAGAGGGTGAGAAAGAAGAAAGATCTAATGAAGAAAATCATCAATGTGATTGTGCTCTGATGGCAGCTGGCAAGGTATCACCTCATGTTCTTAAAAATCTGTGTTCTGACAAATGCATTATTGCATTTGCTAGCATCAAAGAGGTGAATGAAAACCTTCGGAATAGGATCTTAACTGATGAAGTCAAATTTTAGAAGTCATTAAAAGAACTTAAAATCAAGTTGGCTGAAAAAGACAAAGAAATCTGCTGCCTAAAAGAAGAGCAAAGCATTACCAAAACCCAACTCCAAACAATGATAGAAAAATATCATGTTTGTAAAAAGGAGTTGGAATCCACCCAAATCACATGTGAAAAGTGGGTGGAATCCTGGAAAGGGTATGAAGTAATGCTTGAAAAACAGATTAAAAGTAATGTGAAATTTGGTGTTGGTTATAGAAAACATGATGATGAAAACACTGCTTTTGAAAAATCTGTTCAAACCATTGAATTCATTCCCACTAACAAGAATGGCCAAGAAGTGAAAATCACTGACAAACTTGCTAACAAAATCACACTTGAGAGACCAATGGGATCCTCTACTTTTGAGGAAATTGAGAAATACCAATTTAAACCCAAATGGTCTGACGAGTGTGACATTCTTGAAAATTTTAAACCCATGGATTTCACAACCACTGATGGTGTTAAAGCTCCAAAAGCAAAAGTCATCCCTCTCAAGGACATCCCAACAGAGGTTAAAAACTCTGTTGCAAAGGAGTCTGAAAAGATAAAGAAGAGAGAAAAGATCAAAAACCTGTTTTGTGAATTTTTTGAAAAAAGGAATCATCTAACAAAAGATTGTTTCCATTTAAAAGCATATGACTTAAACAAAACAAGTGTCATTGTCCCTGCTGAAAGCTGCACCATCTGTTGGTGCACAAATGTCTGTTTACTTCGTCTTTATCGAGTCTTATGTCTAGATAGGATAAACCAGTGCTCAGCAGGTTAGAAACTAGGATTTATGTGTGTTTGTGTGTAATTTCACTTGAAAGAGCCATTGGCAGTTTCAAACGAAATTAACCTTTGTGATTTCGTTTGAAATGGGCAGTGACACTTTCAAGCGGAATTACCAACACTATATATAGCTGAGTTGTGGTTTCATTTGTAACGTTTCCGATTCAGAGCCGAGCTGCTGCCAGTTTGTCATTTAATCTGTAAAAGCTCAGAATCGATTAATAAGAAAATAATTAGTAGAAAACAAGCTGTTACAAGTCTATTTCTCTGACTCCGCCTTTGAAATAGATGTATAACTCTTCTGATTGACTCGTTCGTGTCATACGACGATCCAACAAGTGGAATCAGAGCTCAGGAAGAAGAGTTCATACCAATTCCGCTTGATTTCATCACTTCTACTCCTTCTTTTCAAAATTAAACAAGATTTAACGGATAAAATGGCTTGAATTTCACACATAATAAGCGAAACTCTGTTTTATTGAATCCTTGAAAGAATTGGACCAAAATTCGATCAAAATCCATGTTAATTTGACGAATTGGTGGCCGACAGGATGAGGTCATCCTAATTCCGCTCGAAATTGCACTTTTGATTTCACACGGAATTAGCTTTTGTGACTAATTCCGTTTGAAAAGTACTGTTGTTTCACACGGAATCACTAATTTCGTTTGAAAGTGCTGTCTGATTTCACACGAAATTAGTTATTTCGCTCCAAAGTGACTTGATTCCGTTTGAATCCAATCTAATTCCGCACGAAATGATATTTCGTTTGGAGATTTCGTTTGGAAAACTTTATTTCGTTTGAAAAGGTTATTTCGTGTGAAAGGAGTAATTTCATGTGAAAACTAATTTCGCTTGAAAGACTTATTTCATGTGAACAGCTGATTCCGTTTGAACTAATTTCGTTTGAAATTGCTTGTGTCAAAAGTCAAAAATTTTCTAAGTGTTTGTTGATTGTTTCGGGTATTTGAAAGATGGATGATTTTTTGAATCCATTTAGTGACGTGTTTGCATTTACCAGTGGTTCGGGTGATAGCACATCAAATAACACAAATGAAACTACACCAACACCGAGTGCAAAGAAAATTCTTTCTGATGCTATGAGTGTAGACAATGCATATGGAACGACATCATTTCATTGATTGAGTACAAGATTCGAGAGATCTATGGGAGAAACTAAGAGTGAAATGTGTGGGTAGTGCCGAGATAGTTAAGAACAAAAAGAAGTTGTTACGAAAGGAATTTGATTTGTTTGGATGTTTGAAAAACGAATCGGTGTCTAAAATGATTGAAAGATTTGGGCATTTGAAGATGGAGCTTGCAAGACACGGAATCATATACACTCGATGTAGGATCGTTGTTTGACCTGATTGAGTCGATCAGAAGAGTTTAAATCTAGTTCAAAGGCGGAATCAGAGAACTAGACACAGATACAGCTTGATACTTTAATATCTGTCTCTTATATTGCTTTTAACACTGATTACAACCTGACAGAAATTCAGCAGCACTTCGTTACACTTTCAGAAGTCGTGTCCTGAATGAAATGACAAGTGCACCTTATATAGTGAAGCTGATTTCGCTTATGTGGACATACCATTAAAGCGAAATCACAAGGTTCTGATTTCGCTTATGTGACTTGACATAAAAGCGAAATCACATGCTTTTGATTTCGCTTTTATGGACTTGTCCATATGAGCGAAATCACTCTCTAAACTTCTAACATACGCTTCTCGAACCTCGTGCACTGGATAATCTAACCTATTCTATTCTATATCATGATACAAGACAAAGTTAATAGACGTAATGCACTAACAGACTCCCCCTCGGATATTGACGAAGTCTTCAGTGACTATTCTTTGTTATAACACATCTTCAGTCTTAATTATTCTGTCTTTTCTTTCAAGTTGTAACAATGTAAGCATCCATCACTCTTTCTCTTCTTCTATCAGCTTCAGGCTCCCCCTTTAATCAAGCTTCCATGCTTCGACACCTAGCTTTCCATCTACAAGCTCCTCCTAACTTTCAGCTTGTCTTCAGACTCCCCCTTAAACTCTGCTCTCGGAATCGTAGTCTGGACTTTTCCTGCAATCACTCATACAACTATAAGTAACAACATTTTAATCTTCCAGATATCGTAATCTGACAATTCAATCTCCTCAAAATCACTTCTCATGAATTTGGCAGTTTCATCGAATCGTATCGGAAACTAGCTCTATAACAATATAAACATCCAACTCCCCCACAGTTAATCATCCAAGTCCAACTTAATGACCTTGGAGATATCACAAACTGTTTTTGAATTTTTAATTTTAAAACTTCAAGTTTCAAATTAATGAACTTGTTTCATTTTCAGAAACACGATCAGCTTACTTAGATTTTGAAACTCAGCACTCAGATATCAGTTGTCGAAAATAAAGCAGAAATCAAAATCTTTTTGTATATTCTGAAAATATAAAGCAGTAAAGAAATATGTACAAACATAATTACAAACAATATTTTTGTTTGAGAATGCGACAGAGGATCATATCAGTTTTTGACAAGTCACAAGTATCGTTGAGCTTTAAAACACTTTATGTTCTAAACAATTCACTTAGATTGTCGATATACTGATCCACTTAAATTTTCACACAAATTTCAACTAATTCAGGATACGAATTTGGTGTATTAAGAACTTAAACCTATTCATGTGTCCCACCTCTTGAATATACTCCCGTATCCAGAATCTCAATAATCAGTCTTACAGGTGAGTATACTACAATGATATCTGTATATAAATTAGGTATGCGAGGGCCGAGGGATCTCAGATCGATACTTCCGTATACGCAGAGAGATATCAGCTTCGACTTTACGGTATGTCCCCTTTAGAGGATCTTTTTGCTTACAACAGCAGCATTTATCAATTTTATTGTTTCAGCATGCTGAGGGTTTAATGTTGTGTTTCAAGCATTGCTGCAAGTATTATCCAAGGACTAGGTCAGAACCACCGTTCAGCAGAAGTCCCGGAATAATACCCCAGACATCATTGAGTACAAAGACCTAGTATATCAGATTAAGAGACCTTTCAAACGAGATTTCAGGGGTTACCTATATATCCAAGTAGTGTTCCCCACGAAATAAGCAAGCGTTTGAATTTAAGTTTATATCCCGAAAAAGTTTACTAAATGTATAAAAACCTATCGACACATCCACAGTGAGATCGTTTAACACATTTAAACTTTCCAATTCTTTAGCGTACTGTAACTGTCTACTGATGTACTATCATTTCCTCTTTTTACTCAAAAACTCAATTTTTGAATTTTATCATGTTTTTGACTTTTTCAAATTTTCAAATGTTTTTGTATTTTCTAACAACATTATATCTCCCCCTAAAATGCAAAACCATTTAAAAAAAAATTTGACAACCAACACTGATAGCTTTGTCTCGCCATCCATTTTCTGCTTCACATGTTCTGATTTGCAGAAAATATAACTTACCCCCATGATTTACAACCCATTGATTTTTACAGTTTGAAAACCGTTTTTCAATCTGATGAAAGTAATCATGTTTGTTCAGCCGTGAGGGTTTCGGCGTATTCAATCAACATACAATCAAAACAAAATTAAAAACAACATATATTTTTGGTTTTTCAAATTTTAACAAACTAAAAACATATTTTTGATTTTTAATTTTTCCAATTTTTAGGATTTTGAAAATATTGTTTATTTATGTACAGAAAACAATCTAACTAAACTCCCTGTTCAACCAAACCAGGGTTCAGCAACCTCTTTCTGTGCCAGGTTGCTCCAACTACCATTCTCACAATCTTCAGCTTCGTCGAGCACCTGCACATTCAAACTTTATCAATCATTTGAACAATTTATCCCATGTTTGTTGGACCTTAGGCATTTCAACACAATAATGTTCATTCAATATTGGAAACTCTTTGTCATTTAAAACATTTTCAATTTTTACTTCAACTTTTTCATCTTTTACCATCGTTACTTGTTTCTTAGCACTCCACATTTGACCTTCCGGAGTACCTCTTTTGTAAAAATTTGTCTCTTTTTGAACCTTTTGATTTTGAACAACATTTTTAGGTTTCCAAAACTCTTGAGGTTTTGTCATATCAACAGATGTTCTCCAACTTTGTGTTGTTCTCAATCTGGGTGTGTGAGAATTCCAGGTCTGTCTTGAATCAAACCTGTTCGGGTTTAATTTCCAATTTTGATTTGAAGCAAACTTGTTTGTATTGTACCTCCAAGTTTGTTTCGAATCAAATCTGGTTAACCTCGGTTTCACAGCCTCAGATTTCTGTTTTTCAACATCAACAAGCTTTGGATTTGGACACTTCCATGCAACATGTCCAATTTGATCACATTTAAAACACACTTTCTTTGAAACATCCTTGGCCTGTTGTTGTTTCTTTTTCATAGCATCAAACTCATCATTAGACTGTCGTCCAAATTTGAGTTTTTCCTCTTCTTTCAAGCTTTTTCCTTGAACAAAATTCATCTTTTGTTGCAAATTTGGTTTTTTACTTTGATTCCAATTCCGTTTCTTTTTATAACCCAAACCAGCCTTCATGTTTTTCTTCTTAAAACCAGGTTTGTTATAAAAAGATTTATGACCTTTACCAGCAAACTTTGGAATCTCAGACTTCTCAATCTCAACCATTTTAAAAACTTTATCGACCTTCTCTGAAATCACATTCTGAATCGGGAATACAACATCTAAGAATAATTTGTCCGATCCAATCATGGTATAAACCAATCCTTTTGAATCATCATTCAAATTTTTCTCGGATTTTGTGTTTTTCAGATAACCATCATAAAGATTTCCTTCATTTTCATCCTGTGATTCAGACTTACCTTTTGTAGACTCATCTTTCAAAACGCTTTCAACAACCTTACTTACCACCTCTGAATCATTAGCATCATCAGATTTGGAGTAAGTCACATCGATACTTTCAGGTAACTGGTCAGCTATTTTCAAACCCTTTGCCACCTTTTCCTCATCATAAAAAGTATAATTGTTTCTCAATGGTGGTGGTACCTGATAAAATTCTGAACCAATACCCTTTTTGCAATTTTCAGTATCTTTGTCATCTGGTGTGATGTTGAAAATGCGTTCGAGAATGTACGAAGAGTTATGATAACTTTGAAGTTTTGTAACAACCTTTTCTTTTTCAGCCAAGACTTGTTTAAGATTTGCAATTTCATCAACACATTTGTTTAATTCAATTTGCTTTTCTTTAAACTGTCTCTCATACATTTCTTTGGTTGTTAAAGTTTCAGACAATCTTTGATCAAAACTTTTGACTTGGCTCTTCAAAGTATCATAAGCTTCTTGTACTCTGTGACTCGACCATTTTAAAGAATCATACTGTTTTTGTAAATCTTGAAATTTCAATTCTTTTTCAACACAATCGACACATTTTGTAGAACACAGTTGTCTATAAACATCATTATCCTTTTCAAGACCTTGACATTTCTGTGTCAAATTTTCAACTTTTAATTTCAAAATTTCTTCTTTTTCAATCATTTCTTTACATTTTATTTTGAAAACATTTTCAAGTTTGCTTGTTTCAATATCTTTTGTTTTGATTATATCATCTTTTTCAGTACAGGCTTTGCACATTTCTATGCAATTCCTGCACTTGTTCTCATTTTCATCAACTAATTCAACATTCGATAGATCAGAAGATTTTCTAACCTCAGTCTCATTCAGAACCAGTTCTTCTGACTCAACTTTCTGAACTTCCTTCTTTTCTTCTTTCTGAGCTTCTTCATTCTTATGTGTTTCTTCAGCTCTCTGTTCCTCTCCAGCAAGCTTTGCAACAGTCTTCACTTCTTCAATCATCTTCTTCAATTCTTCTTCTTTTCTTTTCTTCAGTTCTACCACCTTTGGTAAACTTGCTTCAAAAACTTCTTTTAACTTGATCATCAAATTTGGCAAATAGCTTTTATCAGAAAGCCTTCTTGTGTTGAAAGTGCCCTCACTTGGAAACACATTGGTTACAGCATCAAAATCCACTTTTGATGGATCAACTACTGGATTACCCTGTGGATCCATGTAACACTCTAATTCTTCATTCCATCTCTTGGCTCTTTGTGCTTCCTTAAATGGTTCAGACAATTTGCCAATCTCCCATCTTGCACTGTCTCTTCTCCACCAATTATCATGATCATCATTTGCAACAAATGCATATCCGACTGCATCTTCTTCAGGACAAACTTGACTCCAGTCGTAACCTTCATCATCATATATAACTGTAAGAGCCCTTGATCTTTCTTCTGGTTGCTTTAATCTTGGTGGCTCAGACTTGTTCTGATGGTAAATCGCCTTCCTGTAGTAATCTTCATTGAACGGATTTTCAGAATCATCAGCAGCATACGCATTTCTGCACTCGCGCTTAAAGTGACCTTTTTGTTTACATTTCAAACATGTCACCTTGGATTTATCAAATCCCAATTTGGTAGATGGTCCACCAATTGACTTTCTCCCCGTAATCTCCATGAACCGCTGTGCCCGACGAACCGCACTGGCCATGCACCATCTTATATCCATTAATTCCATCTCCTCGGGGTCTAATTGATCATAATCTTCTTTCGTCAAATTGGTATTGCCAATCTTCCCTGCAACGAGGCTTTCATACGATTCAAGTACCGATGCCAAGAAAACCATCTGTTGTTTTGCCGACTCTTCGCTGAAATTCTGCCCATTCTTCAGATCCACTGCAATATTACACTGAAACAAATTCTTGGAAGCAGATTGATCAGAAGTTGTTGAAGAAGATCCACTGTGAAAACCACTATGAAAACTTTCATTGTTCACTGATCTTGAGCTTTCTGCGGAAAATGCTGTTTTTGGAGACCTAGCCTGTGGTGAATTTCCTCTGTAGTAAAGCTCCACATTCTGCTGATAAGCTGAATTGATGACTTTAGATCTCTTTATCTCCAACTCATGGCTTTCAAGTCTTTCAATCAGCAAATCCACTTTCAAATCTTCAGGCTTGATAGTGTTCTTCAACATTAAAGCGAAGTATTGCCACTCTTGATCATTTGGCAATGAATCAAACAATTTATCCACCAGCTCCTCTTCAGAAGGTAAGATTTTGTGTCTGATCAGCTCCATTTTCAGATGTCCGAATCTCTCAATCATTTTACAAACAGACTCATTTTTCATACAACTGAATAAATCAAACTCTTTACGCAACAATTTCTTTTTGTTTTTAACAATTTCATTACTTCCAACACATTTTCTCTCTAATGCTTCCCACAAACTCTTTGAAGTCTTTTCTTGTTCGAGCAATGAAATAATATCCTCTCTTACTGACTGTTTGATCAATGTTATCATTCTATGTTCAGCCACAACATTTTTTATATCTTTTTCTGTAAAATCTTTTGCGTTTATTAACTCTCCTCCCTCTTTTACTGGTGCAACGTATTCATGTGTCAGTTTTAACCAGCTTTCAGTAGCAAAAGCTTTTATCCAACCCTCAAATCTGTTTTTTCCACCAATTATTATCTTCAACTTTCATTAACTTTGGTGGCTTCTGTTGACTTCCGTACATGTTCTCGAATTTCAAATTCTCCGAAATCTCCTTTGAATATTCTTTCATCTCAGATCTTCTATCTGATGATTCGGAATTGAACGTGTTGTAAAAAGTATTGTAGAACTCTTCACCGTTGTTTGCCATCTACAATTACCTGACAACAAACAAACACAATCAGTACAATTAATAACAAATAAATTGTAGCAGACTGACACTCGATCGACGTGAAATGATCTCGACACGAAAAAGTTCACTTTTGACTCAAAAATGACACTCGAGCGAAATCAGACTTATAATGTCCGTTGAAGCGAAATCAAGTTTTGTCCACTGGAGCGAAATCAACTTTTGTCCACTGGAGCGAATTATGATTTGACCTATGAGCGAAATCAGGTTAAACCCTATGAGCGAAATCCCAAGTATGTCATTGGAGCGAAATCACTATGTAATATGTGTCACAAGAGCGAAATCAAGTGTATTGAGGTGACATAGGAGCGAAATCAGCATGACTTATAAGCGAAATCACGTGTTGTTCGTATAAGCGGAATCAAGTCCGAAGCCAATTTAATCCATTTTTAGTTCGAATTCAGATATGAAACTTTTAAGGGTTTATCTTTGTCCAATTATCTACACACTGTGAAATTTTGATCCGGTTTTGACCGATAAATTTCTCTGAAATGATGAAAGAAGGTGTAGAACTCAGAAAATAATCGAAATCAAGCTAAACTCTTCATCCTGAGCTCTGATACCACTTGTAGGATCGTTGTTTGACCCGATTGAGTCGATCAGAAGAGTTTAAATCTAGTTCAAAGGCGGAATCAGAGAACTAGACACGGATACAGCTTGATACTTTAATATATGTCTCTTATATTGCTTTTAAAACTGATTACAACCTGACAGAAATTCAGCAGCACTTCGTTACACTTTCAGAAGTCGTGTCCTGAATGAAATGACAAGTGCACCTTATATAGTGAAGCTGATTTCGCTTATGTGGACATACCATTAAAGCGAAATCACAAGGTTCTGATTTCGCTTATGTGACTTGACATAAAAGCGAAATCACATGCTTTTGATTTCGCTTTTATGGACTTGTCCATATGAGCGAAATCACTCTCTAAACTTCTAACATACGCTTCTCGAACCTCGTGCACTAGATAATCTAACCTATTCTATTCTATATCATGATACAAGACAAAGTCAATACACGTAATGCACTAACACTCGAGAGGAGTTGGTTGACAAATTATTTGATTCACTACCAAATGAGCAAGACTGGCAATACTTTGCCTTGATGCTGAAAAACACAATTATGTCAGAAGATTTGACAGTGGATCTGCTTATCGAAAGACTGGAAAGTCATGACTTGGAGATCAGAAAATCCAATAAAGTCAACAACACATCATACCAGCAGAATGTGGAGCTGTATTACAGAGGAAGTATGATCCCGAAATCTGCATCACCAAAAACAGCATTTTCTGCAGAAAGTTCAAATACAGTGAATCAAGAAACTCCTAGCAGTGGCTATCATAGTGGATCTTCATCAACTACTCAAAGTCAATTTGTTCCGAAAAATCTATTTCAATGCAACATTGCTGTGGATTTAAAGAATGGTCAGAATTTTAGTGAAGAATCTGCCAAACAACAGATGGTGTTTTTAGCGTCTGTGTTAGAATCGTACGAAAGCCTCGTTGCAGGAAAGATAGGAAACACCAACCTAATAAAAGAAGACTACGATCAGATCGACCCTGAGGAGATGGAGTTGATCGATATAAGGTGGTGTATGGCGAGTGCAGTAAGAAGAGTGCAGCAATTTATGGAGATTACTGCAAGACAGTCTATTGGTGGACCTTCTACCAAGTTAGGCTTTGACAAGTCAAAAGTCACATGCTTTAAATATAAACAAAAAGGTCATTTTAAGCGTGAGTGCCGAAATGCTTACACCAATGATACTGCAAATCCTTTTCGAGAGGATTATTACAAAAGAGCAATTTATCATCAAAATAAAGCAGAACCTCCCAGGATGAAGTAGATAGAGGAGGCACCCAAAGAAAAATCCAAGGCACTTGCTGTTTTTCAAGATGATGAAGGTTATGATTGGAGTGATGTTTTGCCAGAGGAAGATGCAGTTGGATATGCCTTTACTGCAGCAAAGATTGTTCCTTTTAAAGATACAAGATCTGAAGAAGTGAAGTACTTCAACAGGAAGGCAACAACTCAATTCATGAAAGGCAAAATCTATCGTAAATGGATGGAAGCAAAGAAAGCAAATCGATGGGATCCTGATAGAGAATGTTATCTCGATCTTAATGGAAACATAGTTGTTGATCCAGATACTGTCGATGTTGAAACTCTCACCAAACAAATTGCTGAAGAAGAAGAAGCCAGGCAAAGAATGTGGTGGGGAGGAGGAGAAGCTGATGACAAAGAAAAAGAGAAAGAGCCGCAACCAAAGAAAGTTGATGACGGGATTATTGATACGTCACAAGAGTTTACCGTAGAAAACTTGAAGAAGATGGCTGATAAAGTTTTTGTAGCAAAAGAACTAGATGTAGTTTCTGGTTCTGGAACTGAGTCCAAAAACAAGGTTAGTTCAAATGATAAACATGAGTCAGGTAAGAAAGTCAAAACTGAGAACGACTGCAAAAATTGCATGAAAGAGTGCAAAGTTTGTAGTACAATTGCTTACCTCAGCGGTAAGAAGGTTGAAGAATTGACTGGAAGAGTCAGAAATGTTGAAGATCAGATTTTAAACCGTGACAAAATGTTGAAAGCTTCGAACGACAGATTAAAAGAATTAACTGAGAAAATAGAAAATGATAAAAATGACATAAAAAGAATTAGGAAAGAAAACGAAAAGTTGATTCTTGAAAATCGTCAAATTTCAGAAAATTTTGAGAAGCTAAAACGAACGGTAAAAGATTCTGATGAAAGAAATGGTAAAACAACCAAAGAAAATCTTCAACTGACCGGTGTTCTTAGAGTAAAAGAAGAGCAAATCAACCAACAACTGGATGAGATTGCTAAGTTGAAGCTTCAATTTCAAGAAGCTAAAATTGAAAATGAACGTATCCAGTTGAAATTGACCATTTACAACTCCGCAAGTTTTGTTCTTCAACATATCGTCCCTAAACCAATTGGGAAGAACAAAGCAGGCGAAGATGTTTACTCGGATGGAACTGGGGTTGGGTTTCATCAGGTTCCACCGCCAGTGTTAAATAATTTTTCAAATAAAAAGTTCGGGTTGGTTAATGATGAAGAAATTTATGAGGTTAAACTTCCAGAGTCAATTGATGTTACATTCAATACATCATCTGATGAGGATAGTGTTCAGTCAGAAATTGTTAAAAGCATGGCTGAAAATGTTTTGAAGTCTGAAAGTGATTCAGTTGAGGATGAAGAATGTTTTCTGAACAATTACATTCCGAAACCAAAATCCAAAAATAACTTAAATCAAGAATCTACTCTTGTCATGTACAAGATGTCAGGATCGGATAAGTTGTATTCGGATTCTGAGTTTCCACTGGAGAATGTTAATGTTGCTAAATTGACAAATGTGTTCAAATTGATTGAGATTGATGTGTCTGACATCGAAGGTTTGAAATGTACAAAACGGCATTAAAATTTGTAAAAGATAAAGCTTACTACAAAAAACCTGTTGTACCACCGCGTTTTTCTAACAACTATCAAAACAGATGGTCGGGTGGATATAAGGGTAGTAAGAATTATCAAAGAAGGAATTTTCAAAACAAGAAGTTTGTCGAGAAACAGGTGTTTGTAAAAAGCTCGAGTTCTCATTCCGAGCAGGAATCTGAAATATTTTCAAAAACAAATGAAGAATTTTTTGAGGAAAAGGCCTCAAAGACTCAGACCGAAGGCAAAAGTCGGGTAGTTGATACTCGTATATGCTTTAAGTGCAAAAAAGTTGGACACATTGCACGAAAGTGCACCAACTTAAAGCCTAAGTCTGAAGTTGCTGAGAGTCAGAAAAAGAAAGCTGATGCAAAAGGCAAAGCCCTAATGGTTGTTGAGAAGAAAGTTTTGAAAAATGAAAACACCAAACTCAAAACTGAACTTGTAAAGAATGGGGTAACTAAAACTGACAAGTTTTACAAACGGGTTGCTTCGCCTCAACAAGCATGGAAGCCAAAATCAGTTGACAAGAAGTCAAGTTCTCCAAATGCAAAGGTTTCTGAGATAAAAAAACAATCGTCTTCTACCGCTCCGGTAAAGATGAATGTTCCTTTGGATCACTATGAGAAACTGGAGAAACAAAAGACTACTACTTCTGAAAAGAAGTATGTACCAAAGAAAGACCAATCATCTGGTCAACCTTCTCAAAATGATTTCTTTTTATACAAAAAGGTTGAGATTGGGTCTGAGGAGAGTTTAAAGATGAATGACAAAAATTTTCCATTATTATATACTGCAACAACTTACCTCAATGTCAAGTTACCTGAGTCGAAAGAGGCTTGGGTGGCATCAACTTCTAACTAAGTGTTTGTGATATGTGCAGGAGCTTCCAAGATCTGTTTCACGTTGGATTATGGATAATGGAGCTTCTCGGAACATGACAGGGAAGAAAACCCTAATGTACGATGTTCGTGGGTTTAATGGAGGTTATGTGGGATTTGCAGGGAATCAAGGTGGTCGAATAGTTGGTGAAGGAACTTTATCGAATGGAATTGTCACGTTTGAAAGAGTAAACTACATCGCCGAGCTTGAAAACAATCTTCTAAGCATATCTCAGATTTGTGATCGTATGTATACAACGCACTTTACAGACAAAGAATGTTTGATCTTGAAACCATGATTTGTTGTTCCCGAAGATTGGGTTATTATGAGAGCACCCAGAGTCCATGATATGTACGTGTTAGACATGAGTGTAGCAACTACTACCGCGGGTCACGCTCATTGTTTTATGTCAAGAGCAACGGAAAAAGAATCACAGTTATGGCATCGAAAGATGGGTCATATTCACTTGCGAAAAATGAATCACCTGGTGCATAACGACTTAGTAATTGGTGTTCATGTGAAAGGTTTTCATCTTGAGGGGGAGTGCATTAGCTGTGTCAAAGGCAAGCAAAAGAAGAAATCTCACCCTGGGAAGAAGGAAAACTCAATCTCGAGACCTTTAGAGAGAATCCATATGGATTTGTTTGGTCCAGTAAACATCAAAAGTATAACTGGGGATCTCTATTGTCTAGTAGTTACAGACGATTACTCAAGATTTTCATGGGTATTATTTTTGAAGTCAAAAGATGAGATGTTTGATCGTTTGATGACGCTTTTCAAGAAGATGGAAAACTTGTACCAAACCCGCATCAGAAGATTATGTAGTGACAATGGTACTGAATTCAATAATTTCAAAAAGGAAGAATATTACGATGAAAGAGGTATATTGCATGAATTTAGCGCGCCTTACACTCCGCAGCAGAATGGAGTAGCTGAAAGAAAGAACAGGACGCTAATTGAAACGGCCAGGACGATGCTTGCTGATTCTAAACTACCTGTCAACATTTGGGCAGAATCAGTATCCGCCGCATGCTATACACTCAACCGGGTTCTCACATTGAAGAAATTCAACAAGACGTGTTTCGAGCTAATCAACAATCGCAAACCGAACCTGAAGTCTCTGGAACCGTTTGGGTCTCCCTGCACAGTTCTAGAACCTTTTGGAAAGTTTGGTGCAAAGAGCATTGATGGAATATTTGTGGGTTACTCAAGTCCATTAAAGCGAGTCTTTATTCCAAGCTTGAAGCGGATTATTGAAGCACACAGTGTTGAATGCCAAGGTTACACAATGCCACCGCAGAATCCAGGCGACTCATGGCGTTTTAATTACGATACTTTATGGGATTCGTTTGACATTGAAGAAGAAACAGATTTCTTTGATGAGTTGGATATTCTGAGAGAGTATGAAGAATCACAAGAAAGATTCCCAGCTGAGTATTCTAGAGGTAAATTTCGAGCTTCCAATGACGATGAAGCCGGTCCTAGTAATGCTGGAGAGCATGACGATATTCAGCAAACTCTTGACAATCAGACGGCAGTCAATAATAATCAAGAATCTGATAATATGTCTGTATTTGATCATGGTGATTCAGATTCTGAGGGGGAGCAAATCCAGATATCAAGTCAAACAATTCCAGTCAGTGAACAAGGTGCAAATCAGAATATCACAAATTCGAAAGGCGAGGTAGATGTTCCAGGCGAAGTGATGCCGAGAACTCTTTCATACCATCCAGAAGAGCTGATTATTGGAGAATTACAATCAGGCGTTCGCACTAGACATCAAATTGACCTCTGCCTTACTTGTTTTTATTCTAAAGTTGCTTCGTTACAAACTGAGTTTTCACTTAGTTGTTTTATTTTGCAGATTGAACCGCGAACATACAAGGAAGCGCTAACTGAAGATTTTTGGGTCAACGCGATGCAAGAAGAGCTGAGTCAGTTTGAGAAGTTGGGAGTGTGGAAATTGGTAGACTTGCCTGATGGTCACAGGAAGATAAACACTAAGTGGGTGTTTAAGTGTAAGAGAGATGATCGAGGGGTTATTATTCGAAACAAAGCTCGACTTGTGGTTCAGGGCTTTAGTCAGCAGGAGGGTATAGATTTCACCGAAGTATATGCTCCCGTAGCTAGAATTAAAGCGATCAGAATCTTCCTAGCATTTGCATCTTGGAAAAATTTCAAAGTTTATCAGCTAGATGTGAAATCGGCGTTTCTTTATGGGAAGGTAAAAGAGGAGGTATATGTCGGACAGCCACCGGGCTTCACCGATCCAATCCATAAAGACAAGGTCTATTTACTGGATAAAGCGTTGTATGGTTTACACCAGGCCCCGAGAGCTTGGTACGAGACATTGTCTCAACACCTGCTAGCCAACAGCTTCATCCGTGGAAAAGTGGATGCCACTCTCTTCACCAAACAAGTCGATGGTCATCTTCTGATAGTTTAGATATACGTGGACGACATCATATTTGGGTCAACAAATGAAAATCTGTGCAAAGATTTTGAAAGAGTTATGAAGCAGAAATTTGAAATGTCATCGATGGGTGAGATGAAATTCTTTTGTGACTTCAGGTTGATCAACTTCCTAAGGGAATTTTCATACATCAGACGAAGTATGTTCATCATATCTTAGAGAAATTTGGGATGTCAGGTTCTACTCCAGCTTCCACCCCTTTAGCGACGAACCATGGGATAAATCCTGATCTCACCGGAGAGAAGGTAGATGAAACGTGGTATCGTTCCATGATCGGATCGCTGATGTATTTGACAGCTTCAAGACCCGATATTATGTATCCAACCTGCCTCGCAGCAAGATTTCAGTCTAACCCAAGAGCTTCGCATATGGTAATTGTGAAACAGATATTACGCTACTTGAAAGGAACTCCATCATTGGGGTTGTGGTATCCAAAAGAAGGCGATTTCACGCTCGAAGGGTATTCCGATTCTGATTTCGAGTTCGGATGCTGCAAAGTTAACGCTAAATCAACAACAGCAGGTTGTCAGTTTTTTGGACCACGATTGGTCACCTGGCAATGCAAGAAGCAGACCTCTGTAGCTTTGTCCACATGTGAAGCGGAGTATGTATCTGCTAGCAGTTGCTGCTCTTAGATCTTGTGGATCCAGCAACAGATGCGCGACTACGGTTTGCAATTTCTCAACACCCCTATCTTTGTTGATAATGAGGCTGTCACACCCCGACCATGTAAAACAACAAAACGTGGCGGAATCGTCAGGGAGTGTTGTAACAGAATCATTGTTTCATAACACATGGAAAATTGAAATATTGTTTTATTGATTAAAAGAGTTACAATGTCTTAACAAACAAAGAAGTATAACAAAATTAACTAGTCTTCCATCTTTTATTGTCACTAAGGCCCAAGTCCGCCTAAGTATATCTTGATCAATCCTATGCATCATTT
Organism: Helianthus tuberosus; assembly: GCA_030545235.1. NCBI lineage: Eukaryota > Viridiplantae > Streptophyta > Magnoliopsida > Asterales > Asteraceae > Helianthus > Helianthus tuberosus. The sequence continues at coordinate 55,201 of JARYGA010044224.1, read as the reverse complement.
CCTGAAACACATGTGAAAATAGGTACGTCAGCATAAAAATGCCGGCGAGTACATAGGTTTTGTGAAAATAGGATTCATGACTTATTAGTTTAGAAAAAGGTTGTTTAACAAAAGTCAGTCATGATCCTTGTAAAATGTTTTGTTTTATAAATCATTTGAAAACCGATGATAAAGTAGATGAAATGTAAAAGAATAATGGAAGATTAAATGAATAACCAAGTAAAATGAGTTTGTATAAGATAAGTTGTTTGTAAAACAATGTCTTGTGAAAAAAATATGTTATTTGTATAAAAAATGTTATATGTTTAAACTGAAATGATTTAAATAACGCTACAACATGTAATATCATACAAGCACTTATATATAGGAAGTACCAGCGGTGTATCCACAATGCTTGTATCATATTACACACGCCTCGTTACTCAAACCACTTACCCAAACAAACCACCAATGTAAATTGCCCATGTCTAAACCATTTGTCAAATGTCTTTGTGTAAACCATGTCAAAATGTTTATGTCAAATATAGTCCATGAAATGTGTATATCAATATCAAAATGTCTATGTCAAATGTCTATCATATAATGTGTAAACAACATGTCATGTATGGCAAGTGAAATATATATATATATATATATATATATATATATATATATATACTAGTCACTTACCCGGGCGATGCGGCGGGAGTGGCGATTTACAATAGGATATTAGTTTACCGTTAGTTTATCCGTCGTCTCGTGATATATTGTAAGTACTTAAGTTAGTTTTCTTATTCGTGATATGATGACACTGGTATTTTTCTGTTAGTTTATCGATTCTTTGGTGATATACTCGAATAAATTTTTGTAGCTGTAGATTCAGCGTGATCTTCTGCAAGAAGAGTACAAAAGAAGGAAGTAGATGTAATTAAAAACAAGAAGAGTTCAAAACAGTCAAGTAGCTGGACAAAACAATAAAAACAAAATGCGGGGAGTCTCTTGTGTCTCTTCCTGTTTTACCAATACATCCGTTCGCTTATGACTTTCTTGTATCTTCTCATCTACTGTACCAGATTTCGACACATAAAAAAATGTTAGACGCCTACAGGTGCTTTAAAATAGTAATTAAAAGGTAATTTCTGGAAGCAAATAAGACACAAAATCTACTAACTTACCTTCTTTTTTATACGGATGCGATTAATTAATCACGCAACACTTCTTGGTAGACAACATTTGATGTGTAAACTCCGCGTTGTTTGAATTCTTTGGCGAGATGTACCAACACCTTCGTACTTTGTCTTGAAATCCCTCTTGATAACGCGACATAAAGTTGTCCATGTGAAAATACAGAATCCGGTAGATAAATACCAACGTTTGGAATTGTTTGACCTTGAGCTTTATTAATCGTCATGGAAAAGTTAAGTCGAATTGGAAATTGTTTTCTTTTCAGCTTGAATGGGAACATGTCATATTCAGAAAGGGTTAGAGGGATTCTTGGCAAAAAAACTCTTTTTCCGGCATGTTGACCGTCTGCAATTTCCGCATCAATAACATTTCGCATGAAACCCTTACATATCAACCGCGTGCCATTACACAGGCCATGTGATGGATCGATATTACGTAACAATATTATTGGGCATCCAATTTTTAAACGAAGCTTATGAGGCGGCAAACCACTAACATTTAGCGAGTTTAAGAACTCGACCGGATAGAAGTTGCGTTGATCGTCTTCAGCTTCATCAAAACTGTAATAAACTTTTTCCTCCCCTTGAAAAATTTCAATCATTTGATTATTAATCTCGTCAACACTATCATTTTTAGTGGACAATATTGCTCTAGAGATTATATAATCTGAAGAATATACATTATCTTCAATTGATGGAAAGATGGCATGGATCAATTCTTTTATAGTGTTTTCTCTGTTGTTGCACTGAATTGTCATGTCATCGGGTATGCGGATATAGTTTCCTTCGATTGGTTCTTCAGTTCCATCACCGACTCTTAAAAGAAATTGAGAAAACCATGGATCTTTCAGCGCTCTCATATTTATGGTCAACCGCATCTTCTAAGTCAAAGACCAAAGAGGTGACATTCGTACGCTGGAGTCTACAATCTGTGCTCGAGTCCCACGTTTAATAACCGGCAACACCTGTCTGAAGTCACCTCCCATAACCATTATCTTTCCACCAAATGGGAGACTAACACCTATAATGTCTTGGAATGTACGATCGACTGCCTCTATCGCCTGTCGTTAAGCCATCGACGCTTCATCCCATATGATTATTTTGGCAGCCCGAATCAGTTTAGCGGCCCCACTCTGTTTTTTTATATTGCACATTGAATTATTTTCAAGATTAAGAGGAATCTTGAATCTCGAGTCAGCCGTTCTATCTCCTGGCATATTATTAGACGCTGCACCTGATGAAGCTGTTGCGAGAGCAATAAGACCACGTGACCGAATTTCAGCAAGCAAGGCGATGTACAAAAATGTTTTTCCAGTTCCACCTGGACCATCAATAAAGAACACGCCTGGAAGATCATTATCAACATGCATCATGATCTCATCAAACACGTTTTTTTGGTCCGGATTAAGTGAATATTTGGCACTCAAGTGTTCAGGTTCCAAAACAATCCCATACTCTTCTTGTAATTCACGATAACCTGCATCTTGTAAGTTAACATCGTCTGTTATCTTAGGAAGGTCGAATTCATTGAAATTTTTACCCATGGATTGTACCAAGACACTAATTTCGGTAAGAACCATATTTTGAACTCGTTCTATACTTTGACAGTGTAACCGATGATCTTCAGACATTGAATCAAAGTGGTCATTCCATAACTTTCGAATATCTCCAGGTTGGCAAAAAATCATTATGGTCGCAAATAACCTTCTAAGTGCATTGGGAAACTGAAACGTAGAGGCTTCTTCGAGACATTGTGATAGATATTCATCGTCTTCTATTAAGCCTAACTCAAGAGCTGCTTTCCGAAATGTCACACAGCGTTGACCATTAACTGTGCAAAGATGTTCAAAAGAAGTAGGCCCTCTGACATTTGACAAAAGTAGGCGTAAGTAGTACCTTTCTCCTTCGGCTGGATTAGCGGAAACGATACGACCTCTTTGTTTTTTACCGAAACGACGACTCCAACGGCGTGTGCTTCCATTCCACGTAAAGTGTTTTGGAAAATCTTTATACAAATGTACCCTTGCTGTTTCATCGTTTCTTTTTATCTCAAAAAAATGTTGTTAGCATGGTTCTCTTATCCCTTTCCCTATCAACAATATTAGGCATTAAGTCATCATCTCTAAATCTAACCATCTGATTATTTGGGAGATGAAGTTTTAAGGCTAGAACAGCTGGAAAGATTTGAGAAGGAAAAAATGCGCCACATAGCCTCTGGGGGCGATATGTAGCGTGCATCTTGAAATCTTTTTATCTCATTAATAACAACCCCTGGCTCACTTTGATCGACTTGAATAACCTGTTTGTCATGTCCTTTACAAACATATTTGAAATGATATTTCACAGATTTTATACTTGAGCAAACTTCAACATTCATGTGGCAGTCAAACATCATCAAAAGCCTTGGGTTATATGGGACCACCCATCTATTATCAAGTGTTTGTCCTCGTAGGTCCACTTCTATCCCGGTGTCTCTCCTTCGATACAACGGATACGAATCTTCTCCTTGTGTCGTCTGTTCGTTAAATTGTCTAGGATAGCAAAAACGACAAATTTTAGGATCACCCTGCATACAACGACTGCTTGATCGTAAATTTCCGCAAGGACCGTGAATCATGTGCTTGACAACCATCTCATGCAATCTGGTATGTGTTAGTTTGTTAGGAATTTCATCACACACAACCTTATCATAATGGTCCGCATTATTGATCTTGTGTTGCGGGTACATGATTAGGAGAAAATGTGTGTGCGGCAAACCCCGCTTTTGAAATTCAATGACATAGACGTATGCCTTAACTTCCCCGAGGACATGTTTCTTGAAGAGTTGATCCTTAAGATCTTCTAATTTAGCCCGGAACACTCTTGAAACAAGGTCTGGACGATCTGTAGCAGTTTGACCAACATGTAAATTATCACATATCTCAGGCCACTTAGGATTACATGTCATTGTAAGGAATACATCAGTCTTACCGTCATCTTGAACTAACGTCATCGCATCTAGAAACCGACGTCGCATGTCGCGAGGCCCTCCGATGAAAGATGCAGGCAACACAATTCTTTTCCCGACTCTGTTTGCATGAACCTCACCAGTATTGACGCAATCCACAATACCTTGGTACAATTCGACCCGAATCTTAGCCTGGTTTTTCTCACAAAATTCTAAGCACATTATCAACCACAAACTGTTGTAGCAGCCTACCACCGAACAAAAGCACATTATCGGTAGATCGAATCTGGAACTTGTAACAGTAGTACTCTCGCATAGCCACGGTTGTTCTACCACTTCGTGTGTTTTCCTCTGAACGATGAAGATGTATTAAAAACAAACAGTTAATAACTTCAGGGTTTGAGGGTTTGTCACCGGATTCAACTCTTCATCCGCCCAATTCAACTCTTCATCCGTCCAACCAAATGGATCATCAGGTTGAGGGTTTGTCACCGGATGAAGGTTTGACACCGGAGGTGGGTTTGCCACCGGAGGTGGGTTTGACACCGGAGGTGGGTTTGCCACCGAAGGTGGGTTTGCCACCGGAGGTGGGTTTGCCATCGGATGAAAAGGGTTTCTAACTTCAGGGTTTGAAGTTAGAGGGTTTGAATCAGGAAGGTTTAAAGGGCGACAGGATGATCGTCCATGGTTTGTTGATCCTTCTGGTTCAACGGGAATTGGATAACCATCACCCATACCTCTCAATTGATATTTGTTTGGAGTGATTTGTAAACTGAAAAATACAATTTTGATTGGATATAAAGATCAATTTTAAAGCAAATAAAAATAGTTTGGTTAAATATAAAAAAAAGGATTGTGTAAACTGAAACATACAATTTTTATTGGATATAAAGATCAAATTTCTTACCATGTTAAAAATTAACATCAAAGTAAACTGAAACACAAGGATTGTGTAAACTGAAAAACAAAATTTTTATTGTAACATTTTTAACATCAAAGTTAAGTCAAATGTTTATTGGATTTATCTTATTTTGACCAAAATAAATGGCAGCAAGCTAAAAATTTCTGAAATTTCAAAGTTAAGTCAATTGTTTATTGGTCACAGAAAATAAGCAATGCTCAAAATTGAAAAGGGACGTGGATAACTACAGATGGAAGTCAATGCATCTTACACATCACTATTTACTTGCCACATCTATTTATATATCTTTTCCATTGCATCACCCACCACTTGATATTTAATTTTCTCATACATGATCTAATCATAATCAATATATACCACTGTTTTCAGAATTCTGGTCAGGTCTAGGAACGATATATAGAACCGATTGTTAGTATTTTTGAGATCATTTTTTTGCTACACAGTTGAACCAGTGAAATCAGAACGGTGGTTGTACTAATAACATGCTCAGATGGCATAGCAGAAATTATAGTTTTACTCTACTTTAGTTTTGAGTTTTAACTTATATGGTTAGAAACTAATGCTGTTAACGGAAGATTGTGTTGTACCGCTAACTATTGTATCGCTTTGTACTATAAGAAAAAAACGCCTATAGGGACGACACCTATAGACATAATACAACTGAAAAATACAATTTTGATGGATATAAAGATCAATTTTAAAGGAAATAAAAAAAGTTTGGTTAAATATAAAAAAAGGGTTGTGTAAACGGAAACATACAATTTTTATTGGATATAAAGATCAATTTTCTTACCATGTTAAAAATTAACATCAAAGTAAACTCAAATATAAGGATTACTTTACACAACGAAAATAGCCTTGAAGTTCATGCAAGTACGTTTTTGTAGGATAACTTTACACAACGAAAATAGTAACTATATTTCATAAATGCACTACATAACTTATTATGGTTTGTGTACACCAAACTATGAAAAAAAAACATAAAAAAAAAAAGAAAACCAAAGAAGCTTAAACTCTTCTATTTTACAGCAAAATATATTCAATATTCAACATTAAGTGTATAAGGCCATGGTTAAACAATACAGAAGCAAAATGCATAGAAATAATACATGTAAACTAAAATAATACATGTTACAAAACAAATACAGAAGCAATAAAGTCTATACTTAACATTTATTTTACAACACATGTAAACTAAAATAATACATGTTACAAAACAATACAGAAGCAAAATGCATAGAAACAATACAGAAGCAAAATACATAGAAATAATACATGTAAACTAAAATAATGCGACAGTTAAAAGTGAAAAAAGTAACCAAGAAATGTGAGTAAACTTACAACAATGCAAGAGCCTGATGTAAAAAGGCGAAAAAAATGTAAGACCTTGATGTGAAGAGCCGAGAAACAACGCAAGACCCAGACGTTTAGAATATTGATTGATATTCTGAAATCGAAGTAAAATAGAAGTAAAATAGAAGATGTTAGGCTGATGTTTCGAAGGTTTGATGTAAGATTCAAAAGTAGGATGAAGTTCAACGCAAGACTTACAATTTAAAGGTTTTAGTATCTAAGTTGAGTGCTAGCAGAGTTGTGAGGAATTGTTATGAATGTAGTTGAATATATAGACTTCCAAGCTTGCTTCCTTTCTGACAAATCCGAACAGTGTTTGCTTTTACAGCTGTATTTGAACAGTCATCGTTAGTAAAAAAATTCAAAAAAGGTGGCAGTAAAATATTTTGGATTCTAAAAGCTTGTCAACTGTTCAAAGACTTTGTGTGAAAAGTCTTTGAAAGGTTGTCAACTGTTCAACTGTAAAATCAGGAGTAGGTTTCTGAAATGGGTATCGAAAGTCTTTCTGACAGGTTACTGTTCAATTTTTTTGTATTAAAAAAAAACTAAATCAATTTTTACTTTAAATTCAAAAAGTTTATTAAAAAGAGTTAAAATTTGATGCAAGTGTAAAGCTGTTTAGGGTTTTAACCTGATTCATTACTTTAAATCAATTTTACTTTAAATTCAAAAAGTTTATTAAAAAGAGTTATAATTTGATGCAACTGCAAAGCTGTTTAGAGTTTTAACCTGATTCATTAGTTTAAATCAATTGTTACTTTAAATTCAAAAAGTTTATTAAAAAGAGTTATAATTTGATGCAACTGCAAAGTTGTTTAGAGTTTTAACCTGATTCATTACTTTAAATCAATTTTTACTTTAAATTCAAAAAGCTTATTAAAAAGAGTTATAATTTGATGCAAGTGCAAACCTGTTTAGAGTTTTAACCTGATTCATTACTTTAAATCAAATTTTACTTTAAATTCAAAAAGTTTATTAAAAAGAGTTATAATTTGATGCAAGTGCAAAGCTGTTTAGGGTTTTAACCTCTGATTCATTACTTTAATTCAATTTTTACTTAAAATTCAAAAAGTGTATTAAAAAGTGTTGTAATTTGATGCAAGTGTAAAAGCTGTTTAGAGTTTTAACCTCTGATTCATTACTTTAAATCAATTGTTACTTTAAATTCAAAAAGTCTATACTTAACATTTGTTTTATTAAAAAGAGTTATAATTTGATGCAAGTGCAAACCTGTTTAGAGTTTTAACCTGATTCATTACTTTAAATCAAATTTTACTTTAAATTCAAAAAGTTTATTAAAAAGATTTATAATTTGATGCAAGTGCAAAGCTGTTTAGAGTTTTAACCTGATTCGATGTCGGTTTCGACTTGCGGCGGGTTGAATAGCCTAAGGTTTTCTTTGCATTTTAGGGGGAAGATGGGCGCATCTCTCCACAGGGCATACAAAACACAGGTTATTGGCGGAAGCCCGCCACATTTAACATATAAAGTTTTTTTATATGTTAAATCTGGCGAGCGGCCGCCAATAACCTGAGTTTTGTATGCCCTGAGAGAGAAGCACCCATGTTCCCCTTAAAATGCAAAGAAAACATCGGCCTTTAGAGTGACAGGATCCAACCCTAATAAGCTACAAACATAATAACCTACAAACATAATAAGCTACAAACATACCAGATCTGTAACAAACATAATAAGCTACAAACATACCGGATCTGTAACAAACGTAATCAGGTACAAACATACCAGATCTGTAACAAACCTAATCAGGTACAAACATAATCAGTAACATAAGCATGTAAATCAGCTAAAAACATACCAGATCAGGTATAAACATAATCAGTAACATAAGCATGTAAATTAGCTACAAACATACCAGATCAGGTACAAACATAATCAGTAACATAAGCATGTAAATCAGCTACAAACATACCAGATCAGGTATAAACATAATCAGTAACATAAGCATGTAAATCAGCTTCAAACATACCAGATCAGGTACAAACATAATCAGTAACATAAGCATGTAAATCAGCTACAAACATACCAGATCTGTAACAAACATAATCAGTAACATAAGCATGTAAATCAGCTACAAACATACCAGATCTGTAACAAACATAATCAGTAACATAAGCATGTAAATCAGCTACAAACATACCAGATCTGTAACAAACATAATCAATAACATAAGAATGTAAATCAGCTACAAACATACCCGATCTTTAACAAACAAAATCAGCTACAAACAAAATCAGCTACAAACATACCATATCCGGGCTACCAATATTCCTCTAAGAACTCAGATCTGCAAGTTGTGTAACCTCAGATCTGTCAATATTCATAAAAAATCCTCAAAAAATGACAGTAGATCTGAGAAATTTCAGCAGAAAAAAGTACCTGGCTCGACGGTGCTAAGGTAGATCTAAGTCGATGGTATCTCCACCGCTCCATCTTCATCTGTAACAGAACAAACAAACAAAACAAACTCAAAATCAGCTACAAAAAAAATCAGCTACAAACAAAATCAGCTACAAAAATCACCCTAACACGAACAACTCAACCGCAGATCTGAAATATTACACAGATCCGATTCAAATTCCAGATGTTACTTGCAAGATAAACACAATAATCAACTTCAAATAAAAAATACAAACTTCTTTAAAGAAAAAAAAAAACTAAACTACAGAACACATACCACATCTGGTTATTCCGGTGCACCCTAACACGAACAACTCAACGGCAGATCTGAAATATTACACAGATCCGATTCAAATTCCTGATGATACTTGCAAGATAAACACAATAATCAACTTCAAATAAAAAATACAAACTTCTTTAAAGAAAAAAAAAACTAAACTACAGAACACATACCACACCTGGTTATTCCGGTGCACCCTAACACGAACAACTCAATGGCAGATCTTAAATATTACACATATCCGATTCAAATAACAAAAAAAAAAGATACTGTAAAAAGAAATATACCGAGCGGTGAAACCAGTCGATCTGGTGTTGGATCTAGAGAGATTCATCGCTGAGGAAGCGTATATCTTGAACCGACCGGTAAAGAAACCCTAGAAATGGTGGTGATGATAATGAGGAAGTCGATCTGGTGTCGGATGTAAAGAGATTCATCACAGAGAAACCCTAGCTCTTGATCTTGGAGCGCCTGGTTTTGAAACCCTAGAACCGCGTCTAGTGAGAGAGAGAGAGAAGAAGAAGAAGGATGGGGGCGGATGTGAGAATGAAATGAATATTAGGGTTTAGATCGAGTGAAAGAAAGTATATATTGGATCCATTTGAGTAAACCGGGTCAAAGAGATCCGGTTAGTTTATATGAGCTGGTCCGCGTGTTGAATGGATTTTTCAACACCTTTGTGCTTTAAAGCTTGTACAATGGGCTTCAAATGGTTGTAAAGTGGCAAATGAACATTTCTGTCCTTCCTATATGCTTATTAAGGTAGTATATATATATATATATATATATATATATATATATATATATATATATCCATTGAGCCATAGGTAAAAGAATGCACAAAGCAATGTATTGAAGTAAAACATGGTTTAAATCAACATTATGTCTTGTGGAAATGCATGCTATACTGAATATAAACATTTATGCGGTGTTGTGAAAATGCATACATCCAAGCCTTGTGACTGTGGTGATAAGCCCTTAAACAAATTAAAGGTCTATCTGTATTATGTTTTATCGAATTCGGTCATTCCTTCCATCCAAACATACCTAGGATGTCAGGAATGGGAGTTGTCAATTCCTATGGTACCATTACCTACTAACGAGCGGCGTAGCTAATGTTAATGAATATATATGGTCCCATTTAAACAAACCAAATGTCATATCAAAATGTAAGCAAGTGATGAAAATAATGTATCTAGTATGATAAGTAAACATACAAGGTAGAGATGTAAAACAATGTGTCCATATGTTACGAGAACATATGCAATAGAGATGCAATATAAAACAAATGTACTAAGCATGATGAACATACATAGCATGAAAAGGTAAAACAATGTACTAAGTATGCACTAAATGGACATACATAGCATGAAATGAAATGTAAAACAATGTACTAAGTATGAACTAAATGAACATACATAGCATAAAATGTCATGTAAAACGATGTACTAAGTATGCTACAAAGGACACACATAGCAAAAACACAATGAAATCATGTACTAATAATGTACTAATGAACATAGCAAGTATATGATATGAAAGCATGGAAAGCATGAAAATAACAAGTAGGCATATGTGTTTCACCCCAAAACGTTTGAAAAACAATAAAAGAGGGGTCTATGTACTCACTAGTCTTGAACAACAACCAACCAAAGCTAGAGGGATCACAGAATCAAACGACACCCTATATAGATAACTACATAAATAACCGGACCTAAATCGGGAGATTGGGTAGTATGAGGTTTCGTAAACCAAATGAGTATTGGAACTCATATGATATGGTTTAACAAAGCCTACATACTAAAATGAAACCTAGCCTAAGTGCTTTTGACCCATTACGACCTATCTAGGTAGCTTATGCTACTTTAACGCGTCGTCCGAGTAAAACGCGTTTGGAACGCCTAACTAGCCCTATGACAAGTAAGATAAGCCTTAACATGTTTAATATTGTTACTAAATCAGTTTAGATGTCAAAAGTTACGTTACATAGGCTTAAAATGAATTTATGGGAAAAAAGGGCATTTTAGTCATCTTCCTAAGGCATATAAACTACCTATCATACAACTAACTAAACGTCGTGACCATAAGGTATAACCTCGGAAGGTTATTCCCTATACAACTATGGTCACCTAATATGTTTGGTCGGATCCTAATGATCGACCAAACGGGTCGGGTTCGAAAGTATAAGCGATTGATTAGATCGCTTACCCTTACGACCCTAGACAAGCACAAATCTAAAAGTAATAGCAGTTTGGTTACAAAATACGCAAGAATACGCATTTTGGCCGAAACTACGACTCGTCACTGAGCCTAGAATACGTGGTATTCAATAGGTATAGTCGCTTGGGACTATAACCATCGTGATTACGCTCACGTTAGGAAGTTCAAACGAACTTCGCATTGACCATAAACGGGTCAATGCAGAAAGTCAAACTTGTTTGACTTTCATGCTAAAACGAATGAAAAGAACGAAGGAACACTTACAGAGGGTCCCCGCAAGTATTTGACCCGATTCACTCTCAGGTAGGAAGCATATACTTCCACATAGAAAGCAAGAATCAGATCAAATGTGAGGGAATGAGTGAAATGGGTGAGGGGTATTTATAGTTTTCGTACAACCGTTAAGATCGTTTCTCGAAGAATGAGCTTCGATCTAAGCCGTACACCTCAAGCCCACTGATTTGAATACCATGGGAGCCTCCAAACCAGCCTATAGAATGATCAAAACCATGTGCAATAGTGTGCAACAGCTGGAAACAAGTTTCTGCTATCTGGCACCTGCTTATGGACCGTAAGACCCAGAACCATACGGTCCGTAAGGACCCTGCAGGTCTGAAACTTTCATATTTTGGCAGAACAGGCCCCTGTGCATCCAAACTTTTAAGCCCCGTTAACCCCATTTCAAAGCTCTAAAATGAAGTTAAAGTGTAGGGAACTTAAATTGTGCTAAAAAATATCTCGGATGTCGGTTCGTGTGGCCGTACGGTTGCGTTGTTCGGTTAATTACGACGGAAGTCGTAACGGACGTAAAAACGGTCCAAATTGCGCGACGAATGGATTTTTATCAAACCAATCACTAAAACATAATATTTTAATGATTACATAAATTTTTGGGTGTCCGGATATATTCAGAACGTAAGATACGCGCGAAAATGCAAACTTATGCACTTTTTGACGCGTTTAGTCCCTGTTGATCAAGAAAGTTTATTTTTTCGCACAAAACACCTCAAAGCCTTTATCTAAGCTATGTAAAGGATATTTAGGGCATATTAACTTATGATCAAGTTCCGGAATGTTCGTTACAGTTCAAATCGGCATACTTTCGCAGTTTGTCGAATTTAGTCCCTGTAAGCGAATAAACTTGATTTCGGCATACCAAACCTTCCAAAACTTATTTCTAAGTTATGTAAAGGTTATTTAAGGTACGTTAAGCCTAAGTCACTATTCCGGAGTGTTTGTTGCATTAAACTTGTTATATTTACGCATCAGTGCGCGTATAACCTTCCAGAAAGCGACTTAGAGCCCGAAATCGAACAAGAGTTGATATGTGCAAGTGATACACATATTTATACAAATCCCAAGTAGGAAATACAATATTTCATTGGTTTGGTATTTGTTTGATGGTTGAAGTGTCACAGGTGTCACAGTCTCCCCTACTTCAGGAAATTTCGTCCTGAAATTTATTTTAGAGGAAACTTGTGAGAGCTTGAAACATGAAGTTGAAAAGATCAAACAACACTGGTTAGAGTTCTGAACTTCTAGTAACTTTAAATAACATCATGCTTGCAATGTGAGAGGGACACTTATATACAAGTATATAAAATGTTATTGGTGCGTCCGCCGTACCTCTATTACATTGTTCACATTCCGTTATGGTTGCCACTATCAGTTCTTACACATAATAAGCCTTACTATGGTTTCCGTGCATTGAACTTTGCAATTACGTATGCATCCATAATTACGTAATTCCTTGCATAGTCACGTAGTGCATCTTATAATGTGTAGGGGAAGAAAATAATGAACGAACTTGTGATGATTGTGACTAGACCACCATAGGGTCCTTTTAATTAAATCAATAAATGATTTAAATGGACTACCAAGGAGTCTATACCACCACGTGTCGTTCTTAACCAGATTCTGAATCAATCTTTTTTACTAGACCACTAAAAGGGTCTCTTATGAATCATGGAGTGGTACTATATAACCCAAGGGTCTTGATTATCACGTAGAAGCCCAATAAGGATTTAAGGTAGTACTTTTTTGAATATCCTTCTATGAATCCCTCATATGAAGATATGAAAGATTCTACGAGGATTTGGATAACGAATATCCAGAGTATACAAAAACACAAAATGCATAAAAGAAAACACAAGATGCATAAACACATAGTCACATAACCACAAAATTGTTTACTTAGATCTTTTATTTGTTAATTTGTTTTGTTAACTGCGTACATGCATTTAAAGCACACTAGGAATCCATTCCGTGGATTTCATTTGGTACTTTAAACATTAGCAAGAATCTAACTATGAAGATAGAAAGATTCTTTTAAAGTGAAAATTCGATTTCGATTATAAGGAATCGAAATGTTCGAATTAAGGTACACAAGGAATCCAATTAAGGACTTTGATTTGAATGATAATCATCCACAAGGGTCTAATGTGAAGATAAAAAGATCCTATATGGATTTTAGAAGTCGAAGATGTTTTGAAACCTTGCACTGGATGTGCTTAAGTCAAAACATGAAGTAAAAATGCTTATGAAGTTGAGATGCTAGATATGTCAAGGCGACATATGAAGCAGAATTTGGAGGTTAAGTCAATGTATGAGAAAAAAATTATTTTTGAAAATTATGCATGGAGTTCTAAAAAAAATGTGTTCAATGTTTTTGAAACCTTATATATAATACTTTTGAAATCATAAAGTAGGTGTATTAGGTAGGTATATATTTATAAAAAAATGTTTTAAAATCATGCGAGATGAATTTTGAAATTATGTATAAGGTTTTTGAAAACATGAATGATGCTTTTGAAATCATGCATTTGATATAAGTAATTATACTGTATTAATAATATTTTGAAATCATGAAGGTTGTTTTTGAAAACAAAGACAATGCTTTTGAAATCATGGAGGTTGTTTTTGAAAACATAGACAATGCTTTTGAAATCATGCATTTGATATGGTAAGTAAATACACTATATTAAGAACGTTTTCGAAAAATGTTTTTGAAATCATGAAGGTTGTTTTTGAAAACTTATGTTATGCATGTTGAAAAATCAGAACGTAATGGGTATGAGATTTGAAAATACCCTTAGTTATCTAACCAAGGATTCAAAGGCACAGATGTGCAAAAGCACGATTACTCATAATGTCACTTTATTTTCTGTACTTCGTCTCCTAGAATGAAACGAGTACTTAAAATTTTTCGAGGAAATCATGAGCGATCATTTGAAAGGGAGAATCACAAGAGTAGTTTGTAAAGAACATAGTTCTTTGATGTAAGTATCATAGGGAAATGCCATACACATATGTAACTACACTTGTACATCAGAATTGTGAACAACAATTTATTCATAAACTGAACACATTGTTTCCAAGATCAACAAAAGAAACAAAAGTAACAGATATAAATTTTTTAAAGCAGCAGCTTCTTCTAATCAGCCAAATGCTCATCCAAGGGTTGGATTTGCATTTACAATCTTTGGGCATTTGTTCCTGAAATGGCTCGTCTCGCCATAGTTGTAGCAAGTACCAGACGGAAAACGAGCTTGAGTAGGGTTGACTTGGAGTCGGGTAGCAGCAAGGTTTATAGCAGCTTTGTTTTGGATAACAAAGCGGCATATGCTAACCAAATGTCCCCACCGTCCACATTAGGTACATTTGAAGCAGGGTAAGAGGTTTGAATGATGACGGTTGCATCGTTTGCACCATGGGGCAACTCCTAATTACGGCTTCCTAGCTGGTGGCGCTGCCACTTGGCTAGGTCCCGCTTGATTAGGTGTAACTGCTGCGGGTTTCCTTGAAGCCTTACGCTTCCTTGATTTTGGTGCAGGCTTGACTTCTGCTTCCTTCGGTGACTCTTGAGTGGCTTCATTGTTGAGACGAGACATGGTAATGCCTAAATCCACAGTCTTCAGAATCACTTCGCCTATTTGCTGGGCAAATTTGGCTGTTTGCTCGGACATTTAACCGTTGCTGAGAGGAAGAGACATTCTAGAAGAAAATGAAAGACATAGGGAAATACAAGTGAAATGTTATCAGAAAATCAAAACAAAATGACAACGCATAGAATTTGCAATCATTTGTTTGTTACCTAAGGTAAACAAATGAGACGGTGACTAATCAAAGTAAACGGGTCATATTAATGTATCACTGAAGACATGCTTGCCTATAAGTGAACACTCACCCCAAGAGTTCCAAGGTAAGAGTGACTGGTCCGATACTGCGGATTTGTACGAACACTCTAGCCTAAGACAGAAAACTCAGAGTACAGGCATTCACTCTTCCAGCTTGCATGTGTTCACATTATTTAGACCAAACTTTGACGAGATTTTGAAAACTTAGAAGGTTCAAAACCTTACAATAAATCATCCTAGAACAGATGATTGGTTTTCAAAGCGGATTTGAAATTTGTGTTCCTGTTGTGGTTGTCGCCTAAGGATAGGTGACGGTATTGTTTTATGACTAAACGCAAGTAAACTCGCGTTAAAGTCCTAGGAAGGTTATAGACTAGGTCAAAGCATTACTAATAACCTAATTCCCTATAACCATGGACTCTGATACCAACTTTTCTGTCACACCCCGACCACGTAAAACAACAAAACGTGGCGGAATCGTCAGGGAGTGTTGTAACAGAATCATTGTTTCATAACACATGGAAAATTGAAATATTGTTTTATTGATTAAAAGAGTTACAATGTCTTAACAAACAAAGAAGTATAACAAAATTAACTAGTCTTCCATCTTTTATTGTCACTAAGGCCCAAGTCCGCCTAAGTGTATCTTGATCAATCCTATGCATCATTTCCTGAAACACGTGTGAAAATAGGTACGTCAGCATAAAAATGCCGGCGAGTACATAGGTTTTGTGAAAATAGGATTCATGACTTATAAGTTTAGAAAAAGGTTGTTTAACAAAAGTCAGTCATGATCCTTGTAAAATGTTTTGTTTTATAAATCATTTGAAAAACGATGATAAAGTAGATGATATGTAAAAGAATAATGTAAGATTAAATGAATAACCAAGTAAAATGAGTTTGTATAAGATAAGTTGTTTGTAAAACAATGTCTTGTGAAAAAAATATGTTATTTGTATAAAAAATGTTATATGTTTAAACTGAAATGATTTAAATAACGCTACAACATGTAATATCATACAAGCACTTATATATAGGAAGTACCAGCGGCGTATCCACCATGCTTGTATCATATTACACACGCCTCGTTACTCAAAACACTTACCCAAACAAACCACCAATGTAAATTGCCCATGTCTAAACCATTTGTCAAATGTCTTTGTGTAAACCATGTCAAAATGTTTATGTCAAATATAGTCCATGAAATGTGTATATCAATATCAAAATGTCTATGTCAAATGTCTATCATATAATGTGTAAACAAAATGTCATGTATGGCAAGTGAAATATATATATATATCCATTGAGCCATAGGTAAAAGAATGCACAAAACAATGTATTGAAGTAAAACATGGTTTAAATCAACGTTATGTCTTGTGGAAATGCACACTATACTGAATATAAACATTTATGCGGTGTTGTGAAAATGCATACATCCAAGCCTTGTGACTGTGGTGATAAGCCCTTAAACAAATTAAAGGTCTATCTGTATTATGTTTTATCGAATTCGGTCATTCCTTCCATCCAAACATACCTAGGATGTCAGGAACGGGAGTTGTCAATTCCTATGGTACCATTACTTACTAACGAGCGGCGTAGCTAATGTTAATGAATGTGTATGGTCCCATTTAAACAAACCAAATGTCATATCAAAATGTAAGCATGTGATGAAAATAATGTACCTAGTATGTTAAGTAAACATACAAGGTAGAGATGTAAAACAATGTGTCCATATGTTACGAGAATATAAGCAACAGAGATGCAACGTAAAACAAATGTACTAAGTATGATGAACATACATAGCATGAAAAGGTAAAACAATGTACTAAGTATGCACTAAATGGACATACATTGCATGAAATGAAATGTAAAACAATGTACTAAGTATGAACTAAATGAACATACATAGCATAAAATGTCATGTAAAACGATGTACTAAGTATGCTACAAAGGACATACATAGCAAAAACACAATGAAATCATGTACTAATAATGTACTAATGAACATAGCAAGTAAATGATATGAAAGCATGGAAAGCATGAAAATAACAAGTAGGCACATGTGTTTCAGCCCAAAACGTTTGAAAAACAATAAAAGAGGGGTCTATGTACTCACTTTAGGGTGCTTAGAAGTCTTGAACAACAACCAAGCAAAGCTAGAGGGATCACAGAATCAAACGGCACCCTATATAGATACTTACATAAATAACCGGACCTAAATTGGGAGATTGGGTAGTATGAGGTTTCGTAAACCAAATGAGTATTGGAACTCGTATGATATGGTTTAACAAAGCCTACATACTAAAATGAAACCTAGCCTAAGTGCTTTTGACCCATTACGACCCGTCTAGGTAGCTTATGCTACTTTAACGCGTCGTCCGCGTAAAACGCCTTTGGAACGCCTAACTAGCCCTATGACAAGTAAGATATGCCTTAACATGTTTAATATTGTTACTAAATCAGTTTAGATGTCAAAAGTTACGTTACATAGGCTTAAAATGAATTTATGCGTAAAAAGGGCATTTTGGTCATCTTCCTAAGGCATATAAAATACCTATCATACAACTAACTAAACGTCGTGACCATAAGGTATTGCGTCGGAAGGTTATTCCCTATACAACTATGGTCACCTAATATGTTTGGTCGGATCCTAATGATCGACCAAACGGGTCGGGTTCGAAAGTATAAGCGATTGATTAGATCGTTTACCCTTACGACCCTAGACAAGCACAAATCTAAAAGTGACGAGCTAAACATGTTAAAACATGTTTAGTTAAGTTAGAAAACAGGTTTTGTATCAAAACAAATGGTTTTGATACCCAATAGCAGTTTGGTTACAAAATACGCAAGAATACGCATTTTGGCCGAAACTACGACTCGTCACTGAGCCTAGAATACGTGGTAATCAGTAGGTATAGTCGCTAGGGACTATAACCATCGTGATTACGCTCACGTTAGGAAGTTCAAACGAACTTCGCATTGACCATAAACTGGTCAATGCAGAAAGTCAAACAAAGTTTGACTTTCATGCTAAAACGAATGAAAAGAACGAAGGAACACTTACAGAGGGTCCCCGCAAGTATTTGACCCGATTCACTCTCAGGTAGGAAGCATATACTTCCACTTAGAGAGCAAGAATTAGGTCAAATGTGAGGGAATGAGTGAAATGGGTGAGGAGTATTTATAGTTTTCGAACAACCGTTAAGATCGTTTCTCAAAGAATGAGCTTCGTGTGACAACCCTCAAAATTACAGGTATCCGTACAATTAATTAATATTAACTTTGTGCTTAATGACTGTGCTTGACTACAACTGTTGAATTAAACTGCTTTATGAGTTCTGCATCATACATACATATGCATCACATTCATACTGTCACTCCATTTATTACACACAAGCTTTAGTGATAAATTTGATGCACAAAACACAGTTAGCACAGTGAACGGATAACTCAGAAACATGCTGACAATGCCAACACATAGACAAACAATAGGTTGAGGGACCTATTTGACATTCTTTGAAACTTGCTTGAAAATGTTGACTAAAACTGCCATTTTTAGAAAGTACAAAAGTCCGGGGACTAAAAAGTCATTTTGGAAATCTTGTAAGTTCGGGTTAAAAATGTAAATATTGAAAACTCAAAAGTTTAGGGTCCTAATTGTCATTTTTAAAACTTATATTTCAAATAAAATAAATATATTTATTTTTGAAATAAAAGTCAAGGGTCCATTTAGTCATTTCCTTAAACTTGAACTCCAGGGACTAATATTGTCTTTTAGAAACTATTTTTAACTAATGACACTAACCGGGTTAGTTATTATATAAGGTTTTCTTATCTAAAATCCTAACCTACTTAACCTAGTTAGTTAACTACTACAAGGACCATCTGTGCACATATTACAAACCTTAGGGATCATTTTATAAATTCTGAAACCACAGGGACCTAAGTGTAAATATGTATAAAATCGGTCAAAAAGGGGATAAACGCCCTGGAACCGTGTGTGCCTGGGATCGAACTCGGGACCTTTGTGTTAACAAGTGAACTAATAACCACTCGGCCGGGAATGCCACATCCATTCATATCCTGATTCGTTTAATATATATATATTAGTTAAAACTGATCTGAATTCATTTATCAGCAACAGCAGGTTACGGATCCGAACAAAAACACAACAAACTCGATCTTGTCCTCTTGTCCTCTTGTTTAATCGATCAAGAATCATCACCCACTAACTTACAACCACTTTACAACCCACATTTGAAATTTTTGACCCAATTCGGTACTTTAATTCGTTAAAAACCGAAAGTTTTTTTTTAAGAATTCAAAAGTGGAATAAATTCAATAATTTCGGTTGTTTTGTGTCGATTGAAACCTGTATTTAAATCTCTTTTATCCCCACGATCATTCTACACCTTTCACATTACTCAAACACATCGAAACAAGTCGGAATTCAGAACCTGAAAACTCGTTGGAGCCGGAGTCGCCGGATTTTGTCGAAACCGCACCTCCAACTGATACCGGAGTTGTTTTACTCGACTAATCGGTATATCTACGTTTCTATTATGTTTCTGAAACTTTAATTTGAGTATACCGTAGATTTGATCAAGTAATCGGACCTGTTGACTTTCGTTGACCAAATTGGGGAAGAAGATGAACAGTGTTCATCTTTTATTTTTTTTAGATTATTTACTTGATTTAACAGATTTCTTTCATTAATTCATATTAATTCGAGACTAATCAGTTAAAGTCCGAAAATTTTAACATATATACTTTATCTACTGATTCAATTATTAAAAATATTATGTTAGTCAAAATGTTTATAAAACTATTTTTATAAATTAAAAATAGTTTAATCTTTACAAAATTATAATAATTCGAATTTAATGAATTAATTATTGAAATTTTTATAATAATTATTTTACATGTTGGACTTTACAAAAATAATATGTTTACTGATATTTTATATAAATTTGATATTTATGTAAATAAATCAGTATTTATACTTATTTATATAGTTTAATTTAATATAATTAAATTATATAACTATATAATTTTGATCCAAAATTATCCTTATGACAAAAGGTGCATTATTCCGAGTTTATATAAATTTAGAATCTGAAATTTTATTATGTTTAATTATTTAGATAATTAAACTTATATAAACTTATTTATTGTTATCATAATCATTTTAATTCATTTTAATCATTTAAAATGATTCCAAGGCCATAATAATTATTTTAAATCTGTAATACTAAAGTTCAATAATTAAAAATGTTATTTTTAATTATTCAGATTTAATATAATTATTTTGATAATTAATCATATAATTATCATATGTATTCTTTTAACAAAATATTTATTATTTATTAAATAATAAATATTTCAACCATATAAATTAATTTATAATTTTTATAAATTAATTATATCACTTGGACAATATTTTACCAATAATCATTATATTTAATTATGTTATTTAATTACACTAGTTAAATATATTTGATTTATTATTGCAAATGTTTTTTTTAAATCATTTGTACAATTTGTGTAATTTTATTATTTATGATAAATAAATATTTTTCATAAATAATTCCGTTACCTCATATTCATTTTCCGAGTTCTCTATTAGGTTATCCAAACCTTATAGTCACCAATTAAACAAAACACTACCGAATCCTATAGATTTAGGATTTCCAATTATCCGATTAAACATTATTGTTGATACATATTCCATATTGTTGCATGTTCAATCAATTAGAGTGACGTGAAATATTATTTCCCAAGAACTCTCACATTAGCATACTTATTTGGACTTACTCGGAATCAAGGTTAGTTCATGTCCCCCTTTTCTCTTAACTGTTTTCAGTTTTATACATCGGGGGTGAAGTACATGTTATTAAATGTTTACAGACAAGTGAGTTCATGTCCCCCTTTTCTTTTAACTGTTTTCAGTTTTATACTTCGGGGGTGGAATACATGTTACAAATATTATAATGTTTACAAAGGTGTAATAACAAGAAACACTCTTGGTGAGAACGAGTACCAAGTATGATACAATTTGAGAATACAAAAGAATACAAGAAGCACTCTTGGTGAGAACGAGTACCAAGTATGTTACAACTATTACAGACATTTTATACATGGTATGGTTAGCTTAAGGAGGGTTTACTACTAGACTGTGAAAGGTGGGCACCACACTTAAGGCCATTAATCCTCGTCGTAGGACCGAGGGACATGAGTGATAGATCTATTTGGGTGTAGCGACCCCACACCCATGAGGTCGGGGCGACCCATAGAGGTGACTATGTCTTCCAGCCGGAAGCCCGGTACAAATATGCTAGGTTTGAGTTTTCCGCACCTTATCACACTTACCTTTGGCTTTGCAACCCATTGGTGATCTATTTTTCCTTAATTGCTACATACCAGGGACATTTATATACACGAGACATATTTTAAAGGATTATACATACATTGTTACAAAGGGACTTTCATACACCGTTTACAAAGGATTATACATACATCGTTACAAAGGGACTTTTATACATACAATACATAATTCAAAGGTTTATACTCACAGACATACACATGAACTCGCTCAACTTTTTGTTGATTTTTCAAACTACATGTATTTCAGGGAACTAGCAGGATCTGGCAGGGTATGCATGTGTCTAGCTGCGTTGGATAATAGATGTCATCCAGAGTTGTGAAGTTTGAGAGGTGTAACCTACTCCTGGACGGGTTATATGTCTCTAAACCTCGTCTTATCCAAAGTCTTTTAGGTGTCTTATGAACACGTTTTAAATAATTTATGGTTTGTAACTTATTTCAAGTGTCGATGTTTTTAAACAATGATATTGTGGTATTTTCTCAATTTAATTAATGGATGAACATCTCGTATTTTTTTTATCATATAGCATTGTTGTGATTGTTGCTATGGTATTAAGAAGTCACACCAAATAAACCCACGCTTCCGCAAAAGCCAGGGTGTGACAGCTTGGTATCAGAGCCTCGATCATAGCGAACTAGGATTCTTTCTCGAGTCTAGACTATGATCATCAGGGCTCTCACGAAAACATTTTTACATTGCATATACAAGTTTCCAGATCCAGGGTACAAACGTTTCTTTACAAACATGTGTTTCTCGGGTCGGTAGTAACTGGGAAGGTTTGGTCTTAGAGGCCAGGGAGTTAGTCTGAGAGACTATGGAGTTCAGTCTAAGAGACTAGGTGGGATAGTCTGGGGAAGACTAGGATGATTACTTGCTTACATTGATTGTGACTTACATGCGTTGTTGGATTATTTTATGCTATGACATGAGATGTTATGAGTTATTGTGTTATTACATACGCATATTACTTACTTACTATACTTACTATGACACTGGTGCCGACTATAGTTTTGTATCGCTAGAATTTAAGAAAATACTTAGGTTAACTGCTAGTAAGTTAGACATTCCGTACTCAATTAAACTGGCTAATGGGAAGCTAGTAGAAACGAATGAAGTCATCAGAGCATGCGAGCTTACATTAGACCTACTGCCAGTCGAGTTAGGAAGCTTCGATGTGGTAGTAGGGATGGATTGGTTGTCAAGCATCAGAGCCATGGTTATAGGGATTTAGGTTATTAGAAATTACTTTTGACTTAGACTATAACTTACCTAGGACACTTTCCATCAGTAACTTTTTCGTATTCTTTGCCTTGACTTCATCTATATTCTTATCTTTTGTAACCAATGCCTCGTCATCACAGATTTTACAAATGCTCATCACCTATCCTTAGGTGATTATTTTCAAAACCCCTTCTGATTTTAAATTCTCATCAAAGTTTTGGGCTCTAATAACGAACTCGTGCAATCTGGAAGGGTGAATGCCTGTATTCTGAGTTTTCTGTCTAGGCAAGCACTTCGTATATATCCTAACTCGAAGGACCAGTTGTGCTTACCTGGGAATTCTTGGGATGAGTGTTCACTTATAGGCTAAAGCATGACTTCACTAAGTTATAAGAACCCAACTACTTTGACTTGTCATTGATGTCGTTTATTCGTGGAATAAATGATATCCATCTTGTTACAAGTCTTCTTTGATCCTCATTGATTTTATGAAACTACTTTACCCGATTGTGAAATCACCTCCATGACTAGACACACGTTTGCCTACCTGGGAACTACCGATGAGAGTACAGTATGCCTATCAGCTCAAGGCATGTTACCCTAATTCAAAAGGAATTTTTTTTTCTTTTCTCCGTTTCAGAACAATCCAAGTCCTAATCAACCTACGTTGTACTATTATCAATTTATTACGATACGATTCCCTCTTTTTCAAGTTCAAATTATTTTCGAGATTATACATGTTAAAATTCAAATTTTCAAACTAGCTACAGTAAACTATTTTAAAACGTATAAACAATGGAAATTTCAAAAGTTTGAGACATTTCTGAGACACACTACTATCCGAATGACTGTCTGATCGAATGAGTCCCATTTGGGCCGAATGGACATCCGACCGGGTGACCATCCGTCCGGGTGACCATCCGTCCGAATAACCATCTGTCATCACTATAAGTTCTCCTTATAAAATATATATATATATATATATATATATATATATATTTCACCTGTAGTCGTTTCTATATATAAAAATAAACACGTGACAGCAACAACCGTCTCCTTTTTCAAACTTATCGTCGTCGATTTTTTTTTCGGCTCCTGATTTCTCGGTAATTGAATTGAGCACGCATTCCATTTTGTCGATCAGTGTGAACCTAGACTTTTGGTAGCACAATTACGGCTCATAATAAATCATTTCCGGACTTTATGGGATTTGCATGAGCTATAAAAACTGAACCGTTCTACCTTCTCACATCACTACAACACCTTCTTAAACTCCATATCACTCACACACTCGTCGGAAAAACTCATCTCGTAAACCCAATATTCAAATGGCATATTTCCCAGTAGTACATGCTGAATCCTCAAATGCAGAAGGAATTCATCCATTCCTTCGGTTTGCCGATCTACCCACTCGTGAGAAGTATCAGAAACTCAAGGAACTTAAGGTTTTTTCCATTGGCAGTATTGATTGGCCTCGAATAGAAATGGTTGACCCCAGTGGTTCACTGTCAATATTACTATCACACAATACACCTTGGCGCCGTTTCTTCGACATCTTAGAGCCATCATATGATGAACTGTTATATGAATTCTTGTCGACCTTCTATTACAAATCTGATAGAAGTCTTACCGAAGAATCCATTCATTTTCGGCTTTGTGGACAACATTTTAACATGTCATTAATAGAATTTGCAGTTCGTCTGGGTATATATACCAATGAAGAAGTTACACAGCCCATTTTCACGAGGGCATCAACCACCTGTACCTATGCGGAAATGAAAGAATATTGGAAACACCATGCATCAAAAGCATGGTGCGGCTACAATAATGCAGGAAACTACAAAGACTCTCGTTATCGGTATGTGCACCGTGTTTTAGCTAACACTATCACGGGGCGCGAAATTAACCAACAAAGGGTTAGTACCTCCGAAGTCTTCTATCTATATAGTATCTTCGAGCAAGTTCCTTGTAATATTGCCCATAGACTTGCTGCATATTTTTCTAGTCAACACACAAATCCCCCGAGAAGTCTCATGGGGGGATCTTACATTACTAGACTAGCAAAATCTTTTGGTGTTTTGAGTGACCAGGTTATCCAGGGGTTATCTCCTCCAAAGGCACCTGAGATTGTAAATTGTAACCTCTTTAGGCTAAACCCGACTCAACCATCTCAGTCGGGGGGATCTCCTTTTGTCTTAGAAAGTATCCCCCCACAGAATTTGCAGCAATCATTGATGCAATTTCCTCCACCGTCTTTTTATCGTCATGATATGAACCCACCGCCGCCTTACGTACACGAACATATTCTAACTAACCCACCCCAAGCATTAACACCAAACGTCTCACAAGGCTTCTCACCGATAGTCTTCGAGGAGGATCCAACGACGCAAGATGAATTGTTTGATGAAAGCATGATGCTCCAAGAACATTTAGAACCAGAAACACAATTGCCACAGTCTTTCCTGTCACTATTGAATGAAGTAGAACAACTGCCATCAACTAATATAGCAGGCCCAAGTACGGTGCCTCAAATGGATCTACATCCAGATCAAATGGTAGTTGAAATGGCTAGGTTAAGCAATCAGAACCAAGATTTGCTGCGACAAGTACAAGAACTGACTGAAAGAAATCAACGGTTAGAAAGCCTGTTAGCTGCTCGTATGCAACTAGATCCACTACCTCCACTACCTGATAACTTTGGACTTGAAATTGATCCATTGCATGACTTGTTTCAAATGTAACTTGTTCACTACATATTAGACTGTCAAACAAACAATGCTATGTTTTGATTAAATAAATGTTGTGTTGCATTGATGGTTATTCGATTTAAACAATACCTTAATCTTATTGTTTCTCACTTAACTAGAAGTGCTGTGTGGACCATGCAACGAAACACGTAATTTTGGGTGCACACTTAATTACGAGGTTCGATGCATGAGAATCATAGTAAGCCTTGTTAAGTAAGGTGGCATATAAAAACAATATGTGGTTATGTGTGTGTATACGTCTGTAGCCTCCGTCAGCATCTAGTCATGTTTTGTGTATTTGTTTACATAATACTTACAGTACATAGTGTCATGCAAAACAATTTCTATACAATGATCCTCGTAAATTCCTCAAAATTATCAGCACCAAACAATGATTTGATTATCCTTCTAATCATTACAATTACATTCTACGGTCTCTTTCGAATAAATTTCGGGACGAAATTTTCTTAACGGAGGGAGAATGTGACAACCCTCAAAATTACAGGTATCCATACAATTAATTAATATTAACTTTGTGCTTAATGACTGTGCTTGACTACAACTGTTGAATTAAACTGCTTTATGAGTTCTGCATCATACATACATATGCATCACATTCATACTGTCACTCCATTTATTACACACAAGCTTTAGTGATAAATTTGATGCACAAAACACAGTTAGCACAGTGAACGGATAACTCAGAAACATGCTGACAATGCCAACACATAGACAAACAATAGGTTGAGGGACCTATTTGACATTCTTTGAAACTTGCTTGAAAATGTTGACTAAAACTGCCATTTTTAGAAAGTACAAAAGTCCGGGGACTAAAAAGTCATTTTGGAAATCTTGTAAGTTCGGGTTAAAAATGTAAATATTGAAAACTCAAAAGTTTAGGGTCCTAATTGTCATTTTTAAAACTTATATTTCAAATAAAATAAATATATTTATTTTTGAAATAAAAGTCAAGGGTCCATTTAGTCATTTCCTTAAACTTGAACTCCAGGGACTAATATTGTCTTTTAGAAACTATTTTTAACTAATGACACTAACCGGGTTAGTTATTATATAAGGTTTTCTTATCTAAAATCCTAACCTACTTAACCTAGTTAGTTAACTACTACAAGGACCATCTGTGCACATATTACAAACCTTAGGGATCATTTTATAAATTCTGAAACCACAGGGACCTAAGTGTAAATATGTATAAAATCGGTCAAAAAGGGGATAAACGCCCTGGAACCGTGTGTGCCTGGGATCGAACTCGGGACCTTTGTGTTAACAAGTGAACTAATAACCACTCGGCCGGGAATGCCACATCCATTCATATCCTGATTCGTTTAATATATATATATTAGTTAAAACTGATCTGAATTCATTTATCAGCAACAGCAGGTTACGGATCCGAACAAAAACACAACAAACTCGATCTTGTCCTCTTGTCCTCTTGTTTAATCGATCAAGAATCATCACCCACTAACTTACAACCACTTTACAACCCACATTTGAAATTTTTGACCCAATTCGGTACTTTAATTCGTTAAAAACCGAAAGTTTTTTTTTAAGAATTCAAAAGTGGAATAAATTCAATAATTTCGGTTGTTTTGTGTCGATTGAAACCTGTATTTAAATCTCTTTTATCCCCACGATCATTCTACACCTTTCACATTACTCAAACACATCGAAACAAGTCGGAATTCAGAACCTGAAAACTCGTTGGAGCCGGAGTCGCCGGATTTTGTCGAAACCGCACCTCCAACTGATACCGGAGTTGTTTTACTCGACTAATCGGTATATCTACGTTTCTATTATGTTTCTGAAACTTTAATTTGAGTATACCGTAGATTTGATCAAGTAATCGGACCTGTTGACTTTCGTTGACCAAATTGGGGAAGAAGATGAACAGTGTTCATCTTTTATTTTTTTTAGATTATTTACTTGATTTAACAGATTTCTTTCATTAATTCATATTAATTCGAGACTAATCAGTTAAAGTCCGAAAATTTTAACATATATACTTTATCTACTGATTCAATTATTAAAAATATTATGTTAGTCAAAATGTTTATAAAACTATTTTTATAAATTAAAAATAGTTTAATCTTTACAAAATTATAATAATTCGAATTTAATGAATTAATTATTGAAATTTTTATAATAATTATTTTACATGATGGACTTTACAAAAATAATATGTTTACTGATATTTTATATAAATTTGATATTTATGTAAATAAATCAGTATTTATACTTATTTATATAGTTTAATTTAATATAATTAAATTATATAACTATATAATTTTGATCCAAAATTATCCTTATGACAAAAGGTGCATTATTCCGAGTTTATATAAATTTAGAATCTGAAATTTTATTATGTTTAATTATTTAGATAATTAAACTTATATAAACTTATTTATTGTTATCATAATCATTTTAATTCATTTTAATCATTTAAAATGATTCCAAGGCCATAATAATTATTTTAAATCTGTAATACTAAAGTTCAATAATTAAAAATGTTATTTTTAATTATTCAGATTTAATATAATTATTTTGATAATTAATCATATAATTATCATATGTATTCTTTTAACAAAATATTTATTATTTATTAAATAATAAATATTTCAACCATATAAATTAATTTATAATTTTTATAAATTAATTATATCACTTGGACAATATTTTACCAATAATCATTATATTTAATTATGTTATTTAATTACACTAGTTAAATATATTTGATTTATTATTGCAAATGTTTTTTTTAAATCATTTGTACAATTTGTGTAATTTTATTATTTATGATAAATAAATATTTTTCATAAATAATTCCGTTACCTCATATTCATTTTCCGAGTTCTCTATTAGGTTATCCAAACCTTATAGTCACCAATTAAACAAAACACTACCGAATCCTATAGATTTAGGATTTCCAATTATCCGATTAAACATTATTGTTGATACATATTCCATATTGTTGCATGTTCAATCAATTAGAGTGACGTGAAATATTATTTCCCAAGAACTCTCACATTAGCATACTTATTTGGACTTACTCGGAATCAAGGTGAGTTCATGTCCCCCTTTTCTCTTAACTGTTTTCAGTTTTATACATCGGGGGTGAAGTACATGTTATTAAATGTTTACAGACAAGTGAGTTCATGTCCCCCTTTTCTTTTAACTGTTTTCAGTTTTATACTTCGGGGGTGGAATACATGTTACAAATATTACAATGTTTACAAAGGTGTAATAACAAGAAACACTCTTGGTGAGAACGAGTACCAAGTATGATACAATTTGAGAATACAAAAGAATACAAGAAGCACTCTTGGTGAGAACGAGTACCAAGTATGTTACAACTATTACAGACATTTTATACATGGTATGGTTAGCTTAAGGAGGGTTTACTACTAGACTGTGAAAGGTGGGCACCACACTTAAGGCCATTAATCCTCGTCGTAGGACCGAGGGATATGAGTGATAGATCTATTTGGGTGTAGCGAGCCCACACCCATGAGGTCGGGGCGACCCATAGAGGTGACTATGTCTTCCAGCCGGAAGCCCGGTACAAATATGCTAGGTTTGAGTTTTCCGCACCTTATCACACTTACCTTTGGCTTTGCAACCCATTGGTGATCTATTTTTCCTTAATTGCTACATACCAGGGACATTTATATACACGAGACATATTTTAAAGGATTATACATACATTGTTACAAAGGGACTTTCATACACCGTTTACAAAGGATTATACATACATCGTTACAAAGGGACTTTTATACATACAATACATAATTCAAAGGTTTATACTCACAGACATACACATGAACTCGCTCAACTTTTTGTTGATTTTTCAAACTACATGTATTTCAGGGAACTAGCAGGATCTGGCAGGGTATGCATGTGTCTAGCTGCGTTGGATAATAGATGTCATCCAGAGTTGTGAAGTTTGAGAGGTGTAACCTACTCCTGGACGGGTTATATGTCTCTAAACCTCGTCTTATCCAAAGTCTTTTAGGTGTCTTATGAACACGTTTTAAATAATTTATGGTTTGTAACTTATTTCAAGTGTCGATGTTTTTAAACAATGATATTGTGGTATTTTCTCAATTTAATTAATGGATGAACATCTCGTATTTTTTTTATCATATAGCATTGTTGTGATTGTTGCTATGGTATTAAGAAGTCACACCAAATAAACCCACGCTTCCGCAAAAGCCAGGGTGTGACACTTCGATCTAAGCCGTACACCTCAAGCCCACTAATTTGAATACCATGGGAGCCTCCAAACCAGCCCATATAATGATCAAAACCATGTTTCTCAAAGAATGAGCTTCTGTTGCCTGGCACCTGGTTACGAACCGTAAGACCCAGAACCATACGGTCCGTAAGGACCTTGCAGGTCTGATACTTTTATATTTTGGCAGAACAGGCCCCTGTGCATCCAAACTTGCTATTTGATGCATTTTTGACACGTTTAAGCCCCGTTAAGCCCATTTCAAAGCTCTAAAATGAAGTTAAAGTGTAGGGAACTTAAAATGTGCTCAAAAATATCTCGGATGTCGGTTCGTGTGGCCGTACGGTTGCGTTGTTCGGTGAATTACAACGGAAGTCATAACGGACGCAAAAACGCTCCAAATTGCGCGACGAATGGATTTTTATCAATCCAATCACTAAAACATAATGTTTTAATGATTACATAAATTTTTGGGTGTCCGGATATATTCAGAACGTAAGATATGTGCGAAAATGCAAACTTATGCACTTTTTGACGCTTTTAGTCCCTATTGATCAAGAAAGTTTATTTTTTCGCACAAAACACCTTAAAGCCTATATCTAAGCTATGTAAAGGATATTTAGGGCATATTTAACTTATGATCAAGTTCCGGAATGCTCGTTACAGTTCAAATCGGCATACTTTCGTAGATTGTCGAATTTAGTCCCTGTAAGCGAATAAACTTGATTTCGGCATACCAAACCTTTCAAAACTTATTTCTAAGTTATGCAAAGGTTATTTAAGGTATCTTAAGCCTATGTTACTATTACGGAGTGTTTGTTGCATTAAACTTGTTATAATTACGCATCAGTGCGCGTATAACCTTCCAGAAAGCAACTTAGAGCCCGAAATCGAACAAGAGTTGATATGTGCAAGTGATACACATATTTATACAAATCCCAAGTATGAAATACAATATTTCATTGGTTTTCTATTTGTTTGATGGTTGAAGTGTCACAGGTGTCACAGAGGCAGCGATAAGCATTACTAAAAATCTTGTTCATCACGCTAAAACGAAACACATAGATATTCGTCGTCACTTCATCCGAGATTGTTTCGAGAAGAAGTTGATACGAATTGAGAAAATCCACACTGACGAACAAAAAGCTGATTTACATACCAAAGCGTTTGATAAAACTCGTTTTCAATATTTGCTAAAACTAAACGGTATGAAGCTTTTATCGGTGTCGGAGGAGATTCTTGGCGTAGATAAAGGTACCACTGTAGATGATGTTGAGACGCAATATGCAATGGTTTGTCGATTTTTTACTTGTTTTGGTATTTAGGGGGAGTATAGGGTAATATTTTCAGAAAATACAAAAACAGTAAAAAATTCAAAAATACAAAAACATGAGATATTTTCAAAATACAAAAACAATAGAAAACCGGAAAGAGCTCGTGTAAAAAGAGAAAGTGATAGTACATTGGCTTGACAGTTACGGTATGCTAAAGAATTGTAAAGTTTAAAAAGAGTTAGACAGTCTCGCTGATGATATGCCGATAGGTTTTTACACATTTAGTAGGTTTGTTCGGGATATAAACCTAAATTCAAACTTGTTTATTTCATGGGGAACACTACTTGGATATATAGGTAACCCCTGAAATCTCGTTTGAAAGATCCCTCTTTCTGAGACACTAGGTCTTTATACTCAGTGATATCTGGGGTATTATCCCGGGACTTCTGATTTTGCGAAAGCAATGGCCTAGTCCTCGGAGAATACTTTACTGCTGCTTGAAATAAAAGCCTGCCCTCAGCATAAGAAATGATGAAACATTGAAAAATGCTAATCATGTGTTGTTGTAAAAAATATCCTCTAAAGGGGACCCACCAAAAGTCGTAGCCATCATCTCTCTGCTGAACGGAAGTTCTGACCTGAGCTCTCACGGCCTTCGCATTTAACCCCTTTCAGATATCATCTGTGGTATACTCACCTGTAAGACTGAATATTGGGATCTGGATACGGGAGTATATTCAAGAGGTGGGACACATGAATTAGTTTAAGTTCTTAATACACCTAATCCGTATCCTGGACAGATTGAAATTTGTGTGAGAATTTAAGTGGATCAGTATATCGACAATCTAAGTGAATTGTTTAATTATGAGTATGAAATCTAAGCTTAACGGTACTCGTGACTTGTCGAATAGCTGATATGCTTCCCTAACACGCTCACCAAAAATATGTTTGTAAATAGTTTACATTTTCTGCATTTTATTTTCTGCAATTCATTTCTAGTTTTGAAACTTTATTCAAAATCTAAAAAGATTTTTCATTTCTGCTTTATTTTCCGACAAACCAAAGTGGAAAGTTGATCTTCAGATTCGAAAGTTGAAGCAGATGCAGGAAGTTTCTGAGCTGGAAGATGAGTCATGAGCTTAACATATTAAACTTGTGAAATTGAAAAGTCAAAACAAGTTCATTAATTTAAAACTTGTAAATTTCAGAAAATTGTTTGAACTAGTTTGTACAAAATGTCAGTGTGATTTATCTCAGGTCAACCAAGGTCATTAAGTTGGACTTGGTAGACAAATTAAGTGCTCATGGTCATTAATTTGGACCTGGATACTTAAGTGGGTTTCTAAATTCTGACAAAACTAGCAAATGAAGTCAAATGGTAAGTTTGGATTGAAATTGTTATAATCATAAATCTTATATATAGGTAGAGATTGTGCAGGTAACAGGTTTGTTATTGAAAAAGCAACATAGCAAAATCCCAGCTAATTGATAGGGGAAGTCTGAAGACTTAAAAGTCAGATACAGTTCCTGGATCTACATTCAAGGGGGAGCTTAAAGGTTATTAAAGATTCAGATTTCTATGATTCATGCTAGCTGTTGATAGAAGAATAGAAGATTTGAAGGAAGCTTTTATTGTTAGACAAATTGGAAAGAGATCAAGACTGAAGACTCGACGCCGAAGACTTCGTTAACATCCAAGGGGGAGTCTGTTGGTGCACAAATGTCTGTTAACTTCGTCTTTATCGAGTCTTATGTCTAGATAGGATAAACCAGTGCTCAGCAGGTTAGAAACTAGGATTTATGTGTGTTTGTGTGTAATTTCGCTTGAAAGAGCCATTGGCAGTTTCAAACGAAATTAACCTTTGTGATTTCGTTTGAAATTGGCAGTGACACTTTCAAGCGGAATTACCAACACTATATATAGCTGAGTTGTGGTTTCATTTGTAACGTTTTCGATTCAGAGCCGAGGTGCTGCCAGTTTTTCATTTAATCTGTAAAAGCTCAGAATCGATTAATAAGAAGATAATTAGTAGAAAACAAGTTGTTACAAGTCTATTTCTCTTATTCCGCCTTTGAAATAGGTGTATAACTTTTCTGATTGACTCGTTCTGGTTATACGACGATCCAACACCATGTGTGGTAAAACAAACCACAAAACTCAAGCATGTGTGTATCTCAAAAACTTTGATGTTAAAAAGAATGAGTACACTGGTAAAACATCCTTGAGTCCATCAACATCATCTGTCAGATTCACCAAGAATCAACCACTGTTTGTGCCAGTCCAAACAGCTGAATCAAACATCTGTCCAAAGAGATGTTCAAGTGACTGATGCACCCCCTGCCAACCAATTCAGAAGAGGCAAGGGACAATCATCTTACCAAAGGATTCCACACGTTTATGAGACCTACAAAAGGCCCCCTAAACCAAGAGTGAATAGGCATCCTTTTGGTTATCAGCAGGTGATTGGTCAAGAACCCCAACAGTGGTTAGAGAAAAACAGTACTAAAACTGTCCAAACCCCTGACCTAACCACTGCTCATGCATCTGAACTCATCCCAGACACTGTTGAGACCCCATCCAAAGCCTTATTGGCTTTGGAAACCCTAATGAACTAATCCTTTTACTTCATGTGCAGGGAGCTTCTGCATGCTTAGATAGTCTTTGGTATGTAGATAGTGGAGGCTCCAGGCACATGACAGGATGTAAAGCCCTTCTCAAAGATTTCAAAATTCATGGAGGGGGTGATATATCCTTTGGAAATAATAGTAAAAGGAAAGTTTTGGGGACTGGTACAGTACAAACTGGAAATGTAAAATTTGTAAATGTCAAGCTGATAGACAATCTAAAATTCAACCTCCTGAGTGTTTCACAAATGAGTCACAAGGGGTATGGGTCATTCTTCACAAAAGAGTGTTGTAGGATTGTTGGACCAGAAATGGTTGAAAAGATTGAAGCAATAACAAAAACTGGAAAAACAAAACTTGTTGCTCAAAGAAGTGGCAATGTTTATGTTGTTGATATGTCAAAAGAGTGTCCCAGATCTGATGCCTGTCTGTTCTCAGCTTCCTCTAACAAAGAGACAGAACTTTGGCACAGAAGATTGGGGCATACAAATCTCAAGACAATCACTGAAATTTCAAAAAATGGTTTGGTAAGAGGCTTACCACAAAAATTGTTTTCATGTTCTGAGCATTGTGTTTCCTGTTTAAAAGGAAAACAGCATAAAGGCTCCTTTAAGTCCATTGAAGAGTCCAAAACAACCCAGTGTTTGCTAATGCTGCACATGGATTTGTTTGGCCCAGTTCAAGTCATGAGTCTCAAAAAGAAGAAATATTGTTTGGTTATTATTGATGACTTTTCTAGGTTTATATGGACATTCTTTTTACACTCAAAAGATGAGACTGCAGGCATTTTGCAAGACTTTGTGACACAGGTTGAAAAGCAATTTGACCTCCCAGTAAAAGTCTTCAGGAGTGACAATGGCACAGAATTCAAAAATAAGGAGTTGGATGCCTTCTGTGTGAAGAAAGGGATGGTAAGGCAGTACAGCATCCCTAGAACACCAGAGCAAAATGGGGTAGTTGAAAGAAAGAACAGGACACTGATTGAAGCTGCTAGGACCATGCTTGCTGACTCAAGTTTGCCTTTAACTTTCTGGGCAGAGGCAGTAAACACTGCTTGCTATGTCCAAAACAGAGTTTTAATAAACCCTAGGCACAAAAAGACTGCTTATGAAATTCTGTATAAAATCAAACCACTGATCTCATACTTTAAAGTATTTGGCTGGCCATGCTTTATTTTGAATTTAAAAGATTCCATCTCAACATTTGCAGCCAAAGTAGACAGTGGTTATCTTTTGGGATACTCTACCACTGCTAAGGCCTACAAAGTGTTTAATACACGGACTAAAACAGTAGAAGAGACTTTGAATGTGAAGTTCAATGAACTTTCATCAATGAAAATCCCAGCAAATCCTGCTGATTTATTTGATGTTGATAAATTCACATTTGAAAGTGTTGCTGTCAAGACTAACAGTTCAGGTCCATCAGAGGATTCATCACCAGACTATGGGTATGAGATCATCATTCCTCAACAAAAGTCTGTTTCAATGGGAAAAGCAGCAGTTGTACAAAACAACTGTCAAAGCTCAACCACTGCTACCTCAACAGTTGTTGACCAAAGTATCCCATCAACCACTGCTTCCACATCATCAAACACTGCTGACAAAAGTCCCCAAACAGTGGATAAAAGTCAGCATGTGTCCACACCATTACCTCCTATTCCACCACCTTTTGAAGCCACTGCTGGATCATCAAAGTCACCAGCAGTGGTTAGCTCAGATGATACACATCTGCAACCTTCACCAACAAATGCCGTCATACCATACCAAGGAGATTTAATCTTCTTGAGATCTCATCCACCTGACCAAATCATTGGCAACATCAATGAAGGGGTGCTAACAAGGAGCCAAACCCAAAACATTTGTCTTTTTGCTGGTTTTCTATCACTCCATCAACCTGTCAAGTACCAAGAGGCACTGAAAGACAACAGTTGGGTAGAAGCCATGCAAGAAGAGCTCCAACAGTTTAAAAGACAACAAGTATGGGAGCTTGTACCACTGCCAAAGGATGTGAGTCCCATAGGCACAAAGTGGGTCTTCAAAAACAAAACTGATGAAGGGGGCATTGTTGTCAAGAATAAAGCCAGGCTTGTGGTTCAAGGTTACAGACAGGAAGAGGGGATAGACTATGATGAAACTTTTGCCCCTGTAGCAAGATTGGAAGCTATAAGACTGTTCGTGGCCTTTCCTGTCAACCACAAAATGAAGGTGTTCCAAATGGATATAAAAAGTGCTTTCCTCTATGGTACAATTCAAGAAGAGGTGTATGTTTGTCAACCTCCAAGTTTTGAGGATCCTTTTTATCCAGATCATGTCTACAGGCTAAACAAAGCTCTGTATGGCTTGAAACAAGTACCTAGGGCCTGGTATGAATCTCTTTCCACCTTTCTACTCTCAAATGGTTTCAAAAGAGGTACCATTGATAAAACACTGTTTCTAAAATGGAGAGGAAAGGATTTAATGATTGTCCAAATTTATGTGGATGACATTATTTTTGGAAGCACATGTAATAAAATGTGTGAAGAGTTTAGGCAACTCATGACAACTGAGTTTGAAATGAGTGCAATGGGTTAGCTGTAATGCTTTCTTGGTCTCCAAGTTCAGCAAATGCAAAATGGAACCTTTATTCATCAAAGCAAATATGCTAAAGAACTTTTAAATAAATTTGATATGAATGATTGTAAACCATGCAGCACACCCATGGCAACCAATAAGCTAGTCATGTCTGATGAAAAGGATGAGCTGATTGACCAAACACTTTATAGAAGCATGATTGGGTCTTTATTGTACCTAACTGCATCTAGACCAGACATCATGTTTGCAACATGTGTTTGTGCAAGAAGTCAATCAGCCCCCAGAAAATCTAATCTCATTGTTGTAAAAAGGATCTTTAGATACATAAAAGGTGCTCCTGTAGGATCGAGTTCCGACCTGAACGAGTCGTGTAGAAGAGTTTTTCACCGAAACAAGTGGCGGAAACAAATGTAACGATGTAATTCAGCACGTATACACATAAAACTGTCGATTTTATTGATCTTGAAGACGTGTACAACCTGTCGACACTTCGGCAGCACTTCGTGGCTCACCGGAAGAAAACACCTACTACTATGTGTGTGAGGTTCGCTCATCACCTATATATAAGAGTTCTGGTCCGCTCCAATATACATGACATATAAGCGGACTAGACAATAATGACATAAAAGCGGACCTCACTTGACAAATGAGCGGTCCTGACATGAAACATTTTGACCGAAATTCAAACTATAACAATCTAAATCTATTTGTCTTATATGGGATGATATCATGATGACATCACTAGTATGATGTCATCATCCAAGATGTTGACATCATTCTCGTTTAGATTCGCAACGAGACAGAGACTCGATATAAGACGTAGACGACAGACGGATGCACCAACAAACTCCCCCTCGGATGTTGACGGAGTCTTCAGTGTCGAGTCTTTGCATCTTTAGTCTTTATCAGTCCTCTCGAACTCTTTGAAGTGTCTGACATTGTAAGTATCCTCAATCTCTATCTTCTCATCTCTTTTCATCACTAGCAAACTCTGCACGAACAATCTTCAGACTCCCCCTCTCAATCAGATGGGATCGTAGCCTGACATTCACTTTCCACAGGTTCTTAGATCGTAACCTGGCATTCTAACAAACTCAGGTTTCGGAACCTGGCTAACCTGCACAACTCTACCCAAAAATAAATTTTCTGATGATCAATTGTGGTTCAAATATAATTCAACAATTATTGTTACTGATGAACCAATTGTAAAATTATCATTTTCACTTTCAAACATCATACTCTCCCAAACCATCTGTTCATCATGTTTAGCACTTGGAATTTTGAAAATTAGCTCTCCAACACCAGTTGTCGAAAATCTTTTTGTATTTTTTAAAATTTATGCTAAAACGCACTGAAAACCTTTTTTTTTTAATAGAATGAAATGCAGTAAAGAAATATTTACAGACTATATTTTTGTGAGTTTGTGTAAGAGGATCATATCAGTTTCTGAGACAAATCACCAACACCGTTAAGCTTCATTACATTTTAAGTTCTAAACGATTCACTTAGATTGTCAGTATATTGATCCACTTAAATTTTCACACAATGTTCAATTGATCCGAGATACGATATTAATGTTTTAAGAACTTGAACTTGTCCGTGTCTCCCACTACTTGAATATACTCCCGTATCCAGATCCCAATATTCAGTCTTACAGGTGAGTATACCACAGATGATATCTGTCAGGGGAATAAATTATAGTACGAGGGCCGTGAGAGCTCAGGTCGATCTTTCGATACGCAGAGAGATGACGGCTTCGACTTTTGGTGTGTCCCCTTTAGAGGATCTTTTGCATTACAACAGCAGCGGCTATCAATTTTATTGTTTCATCAGCTTGCTGAGGGCGGTGCTTATGTTTCAAAGCATTTGCAGAAAGCATTATCCGGGGACTAGGCCATTGCTTCCGCAAAATCAGAAGTCCCGGGATAATACCCCAGATATCACTGAGTATAAAGACCTAGTATCTCAGAATAAGGGACCTTTCAAACAAGATTTCAGGGGTTACCTATATATCCAAGTTTGTGTTAACCCACAGAACAAGCAAGTTTGAAATTTAGGTTTATATCTCGTCACAATCTACTAAATGTGCAAAAACCTACTCACACATCCACAGTGAGATCGTTTATCACATTTGACTTTCCAATTCTTTAGCATGCGGTGATAGTCCACTGATGTACTATCATTTCCTCTTCTTGACAACAAAAACTCATTTTCATTTTTGCCAGTAGGTTTTATCATGTTTTTGTCTTTTTCAAATTTTCAAATGTTTTTGGATTTTCTAAAAATTCTTACTCCCCCTAAAATGCAAACACATTTTAGGAAATTTGAAAACAAACTATACAATAAAATGACAACCAATATCGAATCACCTCAATTCGCCATTCACTTGGCATAAACAATCAGAACTCCCCCTCAAACTATTTTCCCATTTAGATTTCAAAACACTTAAGTTTGTTTTAATCAAATGGTTTTTCCGGAAAATAAGTTTGATTTTACCACTTGTAAAAAAAAACAATCAAATACACAGAAAGATGCCGATTCCTGATCCACGATTACCAACTTGGGATCTCCGGCAAGTCTACAGACTCATTGTTCATAATATGAACCATCCCAGTCACAAACCAGGGATGGTTCAACTTTATATTTCTGCATCTTCTTCTCATAGAACTCTTTAACCCCTTTGACTTTTCGATCAATCATTTTACCAAAAATGTGTTTCACAGTGGGATTAAAGGCTTTATCAACATCAAAAACCTTGTTATCATCATAAAATTGGTTTCATATTTCAGCATTACCAATTTTCTTCTTAAAATTTTCAGCCCGAAGTGGTGGAAAATTATCATCATCCACAGTCAGAACTGATTTTTCACTTTTTGAAACAACCTGTGGCTCCTCTGATTTTATGGACTCAGATTCATCGCTAGACTTCTTAACAACCCATTTCTGGTTATCAAGATTTGCTCTTTTCTTGTAAAACTTGTTTGAACATTCACCAATTTCAAATGTAGAATTTTTGAAAAGTTTGGTTCTGTCAATTAGTGGTTCAAACTCAACCCTTTGTTCTTTCAGTTTACGAGAAACTCCCTGTTTTGACTGTATTGCCTTTGAACAATCTTTGGCAATATGTCCAACATTGTTGCATTTGAAACAGGTTCTAGTTTCTTTCATCTCTTCTTGCTTCTTTGCAAGGAACTCAATGTTTGACTGCCTCCAGAATTTTTTCTTTTCTTCCTCATCTCTTGATGTACCTGTAACAAATGTCATCTTTGCTTTAAAATCACGAACATATTTTTCATTTTTCTGTTGGAGTAAATCCAAGACCTTTCTTTTTGAAATTACAGTTAGGGTTTGATTTCTTTTGAAAACCAGAACCAGAACTGTAACCTTTTTTCTTATTTAATCTTTGTTGTACTCTTGAGGTGTACAGTTTAGGTTTACCATTAAGATTTAAATCTTTTATTTCAGAAATATTAATTTCTGTTAGTTTGAAAACCTTTTTGATCAATTCAGTTTTGACACCTCTTATTGGAAATTCCTCATCGGAATATAATTTGTCAGAATCATTCAATGTATATGCAACTTTGAATGTTTCGTCACTCAAATTAGATTTTGATAACAGGAATTCTTTATTATAAACCCTTTTAACTGAAGACTTTTGACTGTTGACTGTTGAACTCGAACTTTCAGAACCAGACTTTGACTCTGACTCTGAGTTTGACTCCAACTTTGACTCCTCAGTTTCATCTTTATCCAACACCTGATCGACGACTTTCTTTATTAACTCTGACTCATGATCAGTGTCAGATGATGTAAACACGACATCAATATTTTCTGGCAAATTGACTGACGACTCCGACTCCCATTGTAAATTTGTTGCTTTTTCGACTCTTTCCTGATTTGGATTCCTGGGCAAATATCCATTTTCTAACGGGGGTGGACACTTGTTGTAACCTATATCTTTTTTCTTACCAGAATCCTTCTTTTCAGTCTTTTTCTTTGATTCATTCTTCTTCTTGTTCTTCTTTTCTGGAGTCTTTTCTTCAGCCACTTTTTCAACATTCTTTTCTTCAGTTACTTCATCCTCTTCAAATGCCTTCAACAGTTGGATAAATCCTGTCAATGACATAAGAAGTACATGAGTAACTTTTCAACAATCGATTAACTCTTTCAGTTTCAATTCTTTGTAATTCCAACTTTTTGTTCTAGCACAGCACACTTCTCAATGTAGTTGTTCACCACTTTTTGCTTCGTCATAAAAGCTCCTTGAAGTGTTTTCATTGCTGTTGCTTGTTCTTCACTAGTTAGATTGTATTGGTTCATTGCTTTGTTCAGTACATCGTAAGATTCCTTCAAACTATTCAAGTTATAGATCAGTGTACTGTTCTGCTTCTTCACAGCTTCACAGTTTTCACACTTCACTGGAATCTTCTTTGCATCAATTTTGAATTTCACAACTTCAACCTTTACTTTCCTTTTAATCACTGGAATTTCTTCGTCATCACTGCTCACTGGAGTCTTGATCTTTTTCTTCTTCTTTTTAACCTTTTCATCTTCACTGTCACTTTCAGCAAGCAGTTTCATATCAGCTTCGAATTTTCTCTTCCAATATTCAGTATCATCATCACTGTCCTCTTCAACTCGAGCTACAAAAGCTGTGTGAGCTTTAGCTTGATCAGGAATATAATCATCCCAAGTAAAATTCTCCCAGCTAAA
Organism: Helianthus tuberosus; assembly: GCA_030545235.1. NCBI lineage: Eukaryota > Viridiplantae > Streptophyta > Magnoliopsida > Asterales > Asteraceae > Helianthus > Helianthus tuberosus. The sequence goes on along the minus strand of JARYGA010044224.1, from coordinate 13,981 downwards.
ACCCTCAGGTAACTTTTCGTCATCTTGATCTATTATCAAGGCACTACCATTAACTCTCTTTAAAGAATCTTGATTCACTGCACAAGCTCTCTTTCCAGAGTCTTCAATAATATGCATTCCATGTGCAGTTTGTGCTTGATGTTGATGTTGTTGAGACGGTTGTTGAGCAACTTGATGGTAGATGGCTTTTCGGTAATAATCATTGTTGTTATTGAAAGGATTCTGAGCTCCACTTGCTTTGCGATTGGTGCACTCCCTCTTGAAGTGACCTTTCTCCCTGCAACGAAAACAAGTGACTTTAGATTTGTCAAAACCTAAAGTAGAAACATTAGCTTCACGTAGATCATCTCTTCCAGTGATTTGCTTGAATTTCTCAGCTCTCCTCAACACACTGGCCAAACACCATTTTATGTCCATCAGCTCCATCTCTTCAGCATCAATCTGGTCGTAATCTTCCTTTGTCAGCATTGGATTCCCGATTCGACCTGCAACAAAACTACCATAAGATTCAAGAACAGTTCCTAATAAAGACATATGACTTTTTGCCAACTCTTCAGAAAATTCTTGATCATTTTCAATGTTCAACACAATGTTGCATTGAATCTTTTTGCCATTTCTTGTTGTTGACACATTTGGATCAAATGATGAAAATGATGTAAAACTTGTTTTGCTGTTTGATCCTGATGATGAACTTTCAGAAGAATTCTTGACATTGTAAGCAGTTTCTATTTTTGGAGATAAATTTGAAGATTTTTCATTCACTCCTGCTTTATAATACAATCCAATATCTTGTTCACCATCGAAGTCTTTCATTCGAATAATCTTTCGTTGCTCCATCTCTTGAGCTTCCAACTTCTCAATGAACTTGCTGAGTGTCAAACTGCTAAAACCTTTCTTGTTTCTAAGCATCATGAGATATGTTCCCCAAGTCTCGTGTGGCAATGAATCAGCAAGTTTTTCGATCAACTCTTCATTGTCTTTCTCGATGCTCAATCTCTTCATGTTTGCTAGCAGATTGCAATATCTTTCAATAATCTGCTTTGTGCTTTCATTCTTCAAACCACGAAACAAATCGAACTCTTTCTTCAGAAGTGACTTCTTGTTCTTTATCATTTCTTAACTACCAACAAACTTTGATCTTAACGCTTTCCAAATCGAGTAGGAAGTTCCATTATGTTGTAATAACACCAAGATGTCTTCTTTCACAGCTTGTTGTAGAAGACTCAGCATCATTTTCTCATCTTTGTATTTCTTTCTAGCATCGGCGCTTAGATCTTTAATCGGAACCACTTCTTCATCATCATTCGTCGGTCGAATGTATTTTGTCTCGACACATTCCCACGCATCCAAGTAATTAGCTTGTACCCAATTCTCGAAACGACCTTCCCAACCCTTATATTCTTCAATGTTCATTAGTTTGGGCGGCTTTTGCATCGTCCCTGTTTCGTTTTCCATCAATGTGTTCTGTGTAATACTGATCGGGGTAGCCGGGGTAGCAAATGCGTTGTAAAAATCTTCGTCCATGTTTCAGATTTTCAAATGAAATGTATCACCTTGTAAATCACCTGTAGAATACCTGTCGACACTTCGGCAGCACTTCGTGACTCACCGGAAGACAACACCTACAACTATGTGTGTGAGGTTCGCTCATCACCTATATATAAGAGTTCTGGTCCGCTCCAATATACATGACATATAAGCGGACTAGACAATAATGACATAAAAGCGGACCTCACTTGACAAATGAGCGGTCCTGACATGAAACATTTTGACCGAAATTCAAACTATAACAATCTAAATCTATTTGTCTTATATGAGATGATATCATGATGACATCACTAGTATGATGTCATCATCCAAGATGTTGACATCATTCTCGTTTAGATTCGCAACGAGACAGAGACTCGATATAAGACGTAGACGACAGACGGATGCACCAACAGCTCCCACACTTGGTATCTGGTATCCAGCTAATGGGAATATCCAGCTTTCAGGCTTTTCAGATAGTGACTTTGCCGGATGTAATACCACAAGGAAGTCCACTTCAGGAGGGTGCCAGTTTCTAGGTGATTGCTTAGTTTCATGGCAAAGCAAAAAAGCAAGCAGCTGTCTCAACATCTACTGCTGAAGCTGAATATATTATTGTTGCAAGCTGTACAGCCCAACTCCTGTGGCTTCAAAATCAGTTTCTGGATTTTGGTATCACTGCCTTAAAGTCACCACTCATGTTGGATAGCCAGGTAGCAGAAAATATCATCAGAAATCCAATTTCCCATTCAACCACCAAGCACATCGACATCAGACATCACTTTGTGAGGGATTGCTATGAAAAAGGTTTGATTTCTCTGCATCATGTTCCAACTAAAGACCAGCTGGCAGATGTGCTCACAAAAGCTTTAGATACATCTACCTTTGAAAGCTTGGTCTCTAGGATTGGCATGCTAAACATGGAATAACAAGAAAAATCTTGTTTTTCTATGAATAAAAGCATTAAAATGTTTTCAGAAAATCAAAAATCCATCCTTAAAAATAGCTAAAAATGAATTTTTCATTAAATCCTTAAAAGTCTGCCATAACCACTGATGGGTGCAAACATCTGTTTGTTATTTGTTATCCACTGCTGAAAGTCAACCTCTGTTCACTCATTTTTTCTTGGTAAAACACTGTTGACAAACTTCAGTGCTATAAAACCACTGACACAAGCTATCCACTGATAGTAAAAGTCACCCACTGTTTTCATTCCCTTTGTGAACCACTGGTATTGGTTCATCAGTGGTTTCTCAAACAATTGTCTTCCATTATTTCATTATTTCATCAGAGGTTGACACGTGGTCAGTATTTATCCGTCAGATCTTTTTACCCGCTGCCACGTCAGCATTCACTTTTTCATCATATAAAACCCCGCCCTAAACCCCCAAACAGGGTTTTCACTGTCGAATTGAATTAAGAATTCTTTTCTCAAAACAGTTTTCCACAAAAATTCTCCCACAATCGTCATCATCTCCACTTCATTCTCTCATTCTCTATTTCAATCATGGTGAAAAAGGCAAGCAAATCCAAAACAAAGGAGCCTACCGAGATTGAAATTCCATACAAATGGTCTCACAATTACTTGGGTATTCTTGAAAAACCCAGTGACACAAAGACCTTCAAATCCATCATAGACAGATTATCCTCCACAAAGTACAAAACTTTGCTCACTTACAATGCAACCATCTATCTTGATACTCAACGAGAATTTTGGAAAAATGCTACTCTCGAGAAGATGGACAAAAAGGTTGATGCCATCAATTCCACAATAAAAGGTGTAAAAATCTCAATCACATCTCAAGCCATATCTGAATTTTTTTAGCTCAATGATCTGGAAGGTAAAAATTCTTTTCCGAAAACAGAGTACCAAGGAGATTTCATTAAAAGAGGGTATGGAGAAGATATGAAAACAGATATTTTTCCAAAGGGCAGTTTTCCATCTGCTATAAGGTTTTTATTTCATACCCTCCTTATATGTGTTTCTAACAAAACCACTGCTTTCAATGAAATCCCGTTGAAGATACAATACCTGGGTTATGCTATACTTAAAGGTGAAAATTTTAATTATTCCCAGGTAATCTTCGATAATTTGGTCAAAAATGTTGAGACAAAGGCTTTTCTATTATTTCCAACATTTTTGAGTTATTATTTTAATAAAAAAAATTTCAGAAAATAATGCCCATGTATTTATCCTCCTTTTAAAATAAACAGTTTAACACCTGAAACATTCACAAGAATGTTAAAATCTACAAAAACACAAGCAGAGGTGCCTGAGCAGAATTTAGCACCTACCACTGCTCCTCAGGTATCTGCTGCTGAGCCCACTGCTCCAGGTGATCAAGGCAGCATAACCACTGTTTTGAAACCCACACCTGCCCTTACCAAAAAGACCAAAAAGAAATCATCCAGAAAACCCCCCAAAATCATCAAAAAGGCAACTCTGGAAGATGAGATCCCAGAGCAACTGCAAGTGACAACACAAAAGTCACCAATAACCACTGCTGCTACTTCCTTACAGCAGTTGGTAGAAAGATCTCCACCTTTGCCTAAAACTCCTCCTGCATCCTCACAAAAGCATCAGGTTGTAAGCACAGGGACCCCACATTATGAAGCTCTGGGTCCAATTGGATCCATCTTCCTAAGTCCTGATCCCAAGGACATGTCTCTTTCTACACCAATACCTTCACCCCTCATATTACTACAATCCATGCTACCTTTGTTGCATGCAGTTGATATAGCTCAGACACAAACAGTTCCTCTCAACCACCTATCAATGAGAGTATACTCCCACAAGTGACTGGGTCTGTTGCATATACCTCTGCTATCCCAGCAACAATTGAGGAGGTTACACTGCAGGAGTTACAAGTAACTCCTGTCAGTAGTTCAAGTGGAGTAGCAACTACTAGTGTTGGACCCACTGGTCTACATTGGGTCAGTTGTTCTATCAATAAGACTCCCTTGAAGGCAATTTCTTTAGAGACAACTAGGGCAACCACTGGTGAGTTTTCTTTAACCACTGGTGAGTTGTTCAAAGTGTCCACAAATGAGGAAAGAAGTCCCAGTACCAAGAACAAGGGGCATCCATGGATGATTTTTGGGCTTCATGTCCTAAGTCACACATTGATACAACCACTGCTGGTGGGAAATCAGATGATCCCATTCATTTGGGTGATGGTTTAAAATATAAAGAATTGACGAAGAGAGTGGACCGAATTGAATCATCTGTTGCAGACATCAAAACAATGCTGCAGCAGGTGTTAAATTTGCCAAAGTCTACATCCACTGCTGCACCACCTCCAACAACTGCTTCATTATCCAATGAGTTGTGGAGTCTATTTCAACCTATGCTTCATCGTCAAAGAGAACTAGCTGATCAGCAACATGAGTTACAGGTTCAAAAGATCAGAAATCTAACTGAAGCAAGGTTTAAAGATGCTCAAGCTGACATCAAGGCACTAAAGGCCCATTTATTCAATACCACTGGCACTGTTCCTCCCTCAGTTATTTTTGTGGATAAACCACCACCAGATAATGCCAAAAAGGGGGAGAAAATCAAACAGTGGATTAAGAAGGGAATTGAAGATGGTATTTATATTGAACCAGAAAAGGAAAACATGACTAAAAACATTCCCTTTCCAGATGGTAGTAAAAAGATTGATGTTACTGAAAATGCACTAGCTGAAGCAAAAGCAAGTGTAAAAAGAGATAGAGAGGCTAAGGATAAAGCCAGGTGGGAACAGGAGAAGAGAGCTTTCATGAAGCTAAATGCACAAGGTCCTTCTGAACCTATGGATGATAAAAATCCCAAGGAAGAAAAGAAGAAGCCCACTCGACAAGTGAGGCAACCTAAAAAGCATGCTTCTAAACTACCACTTCAACACACACCACAACCACTGCCTTACCACCACTATCAAAAATCACTCCACCAAAAATAACCTCACCACCATCACCTCCTGCCAAAAAGCAGAAGACATCAGATGTTACAACATCTATTGTAATGGCAACAGTGGTTGAAACACCGGTTGTTTCAACAACTGTTAGTCAGCCACCATCCACCACTCAAAATACCACCACTGATCCTCCCAAGACATCATCAGCCTCTCCTTCAATAAAAAGGAGAAGGATTTTCATACCTGATGATGATTCTCCATCACCACCAACATCTTCACAATCACTTGCACTTATTCCAAACCTTGTTCCTCTCTCATCAGCTCCAGTACAACAACCAATCCCTTCATTACTCCTGCAGGGGTCCAATTTCCTCTAGAACTTGAAGCAGTTAGAGAAGAGATCAAATCCTTCTACTATGAGGATGACCCTACTAAAAGGAAGTTGCCATCAGTTGAAGGATATCCAAGGCCTAACAACATTGAAGAATATTTGAAAGTTAAGGCTAAATAGGCAGAGGATATTTCCAAAAGAAACTCTTAAGGAAAATCTGACAAAGAAATTTAAAGGCATTACCAGTTTCTATTTACTCAAGTCAGATCCTTAGAGCAATTTTCAAAAAAATGTTTGTCAACAAATCTTAGAAAGAGCAGATGAAAGTTTGAGAAAAGACTACATTGAAAGCATCATGGCAACCAAGAAGTACAAGGGAGAAAAGCATATGTACAAGGAGTGGACCATTCCTGATCTTGAACAAGAAGCAGCCAGGATTCAAGAAATGATAAAGAATAAGGTTAAACACACTCATCCAAATTGGTCAAAGTACAAAAAGAATGTGCCTGATAAGGAATTAGAGCTGAAGAGAATGAAAGAGGAATTAGTTGCTGCTGACTATGGGTCCAAAAATCAAGTGGCAAGATGGAAAGAAGACATAGTCAGGTCCACCTACAAAAGGTTGGAGGAATTAAGGAAGAAAGATCCTAAAGTTCCACAAAAACCTGATTACCCTGAAGCAGTGGTTTCAAAAAGACCACCAAAACTGCAAATCAGGAAATCCACTGCTCCAGCTGGTGCAGCCATCTTTAAAAGAAGGAAACAAAAACAGTTGGGTACTGAAACAGTGGAAGAATTAATGGCAGGAGATGAGCTTGTAAAGGAAGGTATTAAAGAAATGATAGCTGAAACTCTTGGCCTGAATCAACCTGCAAGCACTGCTCAAATAGTCATCACAAGGCCTGCATCACCAAACACCTCATCCAATAAAAATCTCCCAAGAAACCCACCAGGCTCTAAAGTACTAAAGTGGAAAACTGAAAAACAGACCCACGTACTGAATGTGTTCAGGTCTAGTGGAGAAGTGAAGAAAATAACAAGGGAACAAGCACTTGGCCTAAGTCTTGAAGATATGCAGGATCTCCTTGATCTTCCACTTTGTAGGGATGAAGATGACGCAGATGCCCTAGACTTTGAGTTACAACTTAAAGGTCAGATAAGGGAATTGTTGATGAGGCAATAAAGATCTACCAATAATGAAGAGTTTTGGCATTATCTGTTCCAGGGGGAGATTGTTGGGATTGAACCCTATCTGAGGAACAGATAATTAAAGCCAAAACTGGATCAGGACAGTGGATCCAGAATAAGCAGATGTTGTGTTACAAGTCTCTCCCCTTGAAAGTGGTTTTAACATCTACTGACCTCCTATCTACTGATCGTTACAACTGCTGACCTACAACCGCTAATCAAGTCAAAGACTAAAGACCTGCTGTTCAATCTACTGCTTTGGGTCAAGCACTGTTGGCAGTTATCAAGTACTGCTGAAGTCACAACAGTGGAAGGACCAGCAGTAGTTTAGTTTAATTATGTAATGTATTGTATAGCAGTTGTTAGCTTAAGCAGTGTTTGTATAGATCAGTTGTTAGAAGTTGTTAGGAGGTTAGATGTCACTTTCATGGTGACGTCAGCTTTGATGCCTCAGTGGTTTGTCTGTGCCTATAAATAGAACAGTACCACGCACTGTTCTATTTAGCTCTTTACAAAATCTTCTTCCTCCATGAACAAACACTGTGAGCTCAGGCTGAGGGGGAGTTTGTATTCATACATGCTTTGTAATCGTTATTGAAATAAATTCAATCTTTCGGTTCTTTGTTGAAAATGTTTGATTAAAGCAATTCTCCCGTTTGATTGTGTGCAAAGTTTGTTTCCATCTTAAATTCCGCTGCACTACTCATCCATCTTCATCTTTTTCAAACGTAAAACACAATCAAAACCAAACTCAGATCCTAACATGTTTCATGCTTATGATCTTTAGTGTTCTTCAAGTTTTTGATTATGATTCATCATTAACCACTAAAAATAGAAGTAATATGGAGTGTACAAGGTTCTTACCACTAGCTCAAGGCTAGGGATGATTCAAGTGAAGAAAGTGAGTGGATAAAAGCAAACAAGAGAGGTTCTTCAAGTTCCACAAGCTCCAAGCTCCTTTGTCTTACTCCTAGCACCTTTTTATGCTCTTGGAATGGTTGGTATTGAAGTGAAAATGATGATGATGGTGGTGGTGGCTCACGGCAGAGAATAAGGAGAGGGAGAGAGAGTTTATGTGTGTGTTTAAGTATGTGTAAGAATGATATGGTGAACCCTCATGTTCTTTTATAATCCATTCTATCATTTAAACCTTTGTATAATATGCTCAACACTAGGAGACATGATCCATTTTTATAATAAAATGAAATCTTGAGGTATAGGGATGAGTTTGGCCGATTACTAGGTGGGGGGGGGGGTAGCATAGGTTTAAACTAGTTTACTTGCTTAATAGTTCAAATCCAAGTATTTGTTACATGTTTCGGTTATTAGATATTTGTATGGGGTGTTATGATGTTCGGGGACCATAACTAGCTTGGTAATATTAAAACAGTGCTTCTAGTGTAAATTTGGTGTTTCGGGTAGTGTCCGGTTGTTCGGTTGGATACTGGTTTGTTAAGGTGCTAAACTATGCAATTTAGTGTGCTTTATGTACCCTTTTGTGTCACTTTTGATTCCCGACACTTAGGAAAGCATTCAGGACCATTTAAGTATATTTCTGCATAATATTAGTGTGTTAAAGTGCTGAATTTTGCTGAATTCAGCACTTTGGGTGAGTTTTAAACACTTTTCGGCACTTAAACTATCACTAGGGAGGCAATTTTGTGATCCTTACTTCCCTACACACTACACTAGTGTAGTACATAGTTTCTGGCTCATACTGGATCTCAAAACATTGTTTGTCTATGTGCTGAGTTCTGTCAGCATTTTGCTGATTTATCCGTTTACTGTGCTAACTGCGCTTTGTGCATCATTTATGTTAATAAGTTTGCATGCAGTAATGATATGACATTATGCAATATGTGATGCACATCTAAATTTAATGCAGTAATCAGAAAGCAGTTAATTGTAAATACAGTACAGTCATTAAGCACTAATCATGATATGACATTATGCAATATGTGATGCACATCTAAATTTAATGCAGTAATCAGAAAGCAGTTAATTGTACGGATACCTGGATTTTTGACAGTTGTCACATCTTCCCGCATGCTTTCTTTTACAGAATTTACATAAAGGTGATGAAGATGATGGATATGCCCCTTTTCTACTGTAGGAATTACTAGAACGTAGTTCTTGGGTAATCTTTTGGGCTAAATCCTTTTTCTGGTTCTCCTCGTGTGTGCGTATCAGTTCATCTGTCAAAGTGTTAGTAAGTTCCACTGCTTCTTTAATAGTTTGTGGCCTAGCTGCCTTGACCATGTGTCTAATTTCACTAACTAAACCCCAGATATAACTGGAAATTAATACCGGTTCTGGCGAAGCCAGGGCTGGTACTATCCTTGCATATTCAAAGAATTTGGTAGTAAATTCACGACAATTTAAACCAGTTCCTTTTCGTGAGGAGGACAGAATTATCTTTCGGTTATTTCCTTAAATTCATTCCATTCCAGTGCGTAAACCATGTCACTCCCTTTTGATTGAAGAATGGTATTCCAACATTCTAATGTTTCATCTTTGAAAAGATTAGAAGCATTCATTACTTTATCCTATTTAGCAAACTTATTGATTTTTAGAACAACTTCAGTTTTCTCTAACCAGAGCAATGCCGCAATTACTCCTTCATTACCAGAGAATTTAATTGGTTTACAGGACAAGAATTCTTTATAAGAACAACTATAGGCGATGGTCTTCTTTCGTTTGGGAAATGGAGCTTTGACAAGAATGCCATTGTCTCTATTGACGTTGTGGCTAGGTTCAGTGTGATGAGTATGCTTACTGCCTATAATAGTATTATCGTTTACAGACATAGGTTTCTTAATTGCTTCAATAATTAGTAATTAGTGGTATGGCATCGGCTATCCCTTGGGCTACTATATTTTCTATAGCACTTTTATCCATATGATTTCCGTTATCGTTATTAGCGTGAATTTCTTGATTTACTTCATTCGACATCTGAATTGCAAACATTTTAGCTTTTAATATCAGAGAAAAATGAAAATAAAACAAACATTCAACACATTTTATCAAAATCGTCGAACATTGCGACGTTCTACTCTTTTTATATATTGCATCATAAATACAAATCATAATTATACACGTCAGTATTTTAATTTTAGTATGCGTCGATATATATATGTATATGTGTTATATATATATATATATATACTATGTTATATATATATATATATATATTAGGTTGGTCTTGTTTTCAGAATTGAAATTCTCTCTCGTCATACTTCCAGAAGAGATTTTCCCTTGTAGTACGAATTTGGTTTCCTGCTGACATCAGTTCCTTTCCATATTGCCTCAACTCAGCAACGTTCTTTGGGCTCATGGCTGGATAGGCATTTGGTATATATGGTGGGAATTGTGATGGCTGGAGGTAAGGGTCTTGCATGAAGTTATGGAATTGCCAGCCATTCGTCCACCATTGTTCCATAGGATCCGGTGCAGGTGCAGGTATCCTTAGGATTTCTTCTGGGTTAAAAACGGGTATTAGTTTCGGATTCATCGGGATAGGTTCTGGATAAAAAATGCATTGGCTCTAATAGTTGATCTGGCTAAAGAGGTAGTATTGATTCAGGGTTTGCTGGTAGGTTTAAGTTTATCTCATTTTCTATGGGTTGGAATAGGTCACAATTGGCTAACCTTTGGTCTAATTCCTCCCACAAAGGTTTGGTAATAGAGATTTGGGTTGAACCATCCATTAGGGTTATAGTGGCAACTTGGTTTTTCTTCTTTCTTCTCTTTTCTCTTTTTTTCCTTATTAAACCAACCTCGTTTCTTAGGGGGTTGGGTTTCAGTTGGCTGGGCTTGGAAAATGAAAGGTTCATCTTTATCCGCCTCGTATCCTAATTTTGTTCCGGATGGTCATTCGTCCATTTCCCAATCAGAAATGTTTTGGAATGCTTAAGACACGATTGTGGACTCAAAAATAATATAAAAATCAATTATATACTTAAATTGATATTCGCAGAAATAACACATAGGTTATTTTATATTAACTTCCTAACTTTAATATTTTAGTTTAGGTATTAAAATAATACCTAAATATCTTGAACCAGTGGCTCTGATACCACCTTCTGTCACAACCCCTGACCACACCCTGGACGAGAGCCGTGAGCAGTTACAAGTGGTACTGGTGTTTATTAAATTCGCAGTGGAAATATCATCAGGACTATAGTTAGGAAAATTCAGAGTTTGTAAAACACCAAATTTAATATTAATCAACTGGGATAAAACCCTTATTACAAACAAAGGTTTTTATAGGGATAAACCCTAATTGATAAAACATAATTTTTATTTTTTTTTATTCTGGTAACATAGCCACTTTATTTAAGTCTCCATTGCCTCATAGCTAGCTTCTTTTACTTTCACAGTAAGTTACCTTAAACGCGTTTAAAAACATTCTAGCAGCAAAAAATACTGATGAGTTCATTCAGTTGTTTAAAACAAAATGTTATAATTTACAATATTAAGGGTTTTTACATTTGTTTTAACCTTTCAATTACTCAAATCAGTATTTGTCACGTTGGCCGTTACAATGACTGTGGCCATATCACTGTTAATTATTCTATCAACTAGTGACGCTGGACTAGTAGTGTATACAAATCCCCACATACTGGCAGTAATTTCAGAATACAGAGACTTAATAACTGTAAGTATAACTGAAAAACATTTAGGGTTTTGCAACACATTTGATAAAAAAGATAATGACCCACATTGTAGATTCAGGGTTTATTACTATAGCCTCCTGTGTTAAACATGGGTTCCTAAAACAAACACAATGCAACACGTATTAGTGCATTAACCTAATTCATACTTTAACCATAAATCACGAGATCAAAACCCCAACGTAGTTAACAAGGTATAGCCTTATACAGGCAGCACTTTGACATTCGTTGCTGGGTTTCAGATCGATCGGACAAGGTATCGTATGAGTAATTAGGGTTACGTACACTTACTATGGAGCAGAGTTTCACGGTTTAGGGGTATCGTGCAAAGAAAAGCAGAACGAGAGAGTGATGATCGCGAAATTGAATCGAAAATGTGCAAAAACTTCAGTCCCACGCCTGCCTTTATATAGGCATTCTTAGACTCCCAAGCACGTCGCGGAGGGAGTAGGAGACTCCCCCGTGTGTCGCGGCGACCAATATCTATGGGTAGGTCAGCCTCGTAACTCGTATAGGCTTGCCACATGTAGCGCTCAGTTGCCACGTGTCCTGGTACTCCCCTGCGTGTTGTGGAAGAATTAGGGGTATCCCCTGTGTGTCTCCTAGGAGTCCTGTTAATGATTTCTTTGTTTTTCGTTTTGGGTCGTGTCGTACAAGTTCGGAGTTTCGATCAGCGGTTCTTATAAGGTATTTTGGGAGTTGTTACAAATAGTCTAAAGTTGAAACCAAAGTTGTAGGTTTTGATTTGGATTTGTGTTAATTACGAAATCAGAATTGTTGGTGATTGTGTTGAGAACAAGATCTAAAAAGAAAGAAGCTGTTATGTATGTGTTGTGCGTCTGAAATAAAAAGGTTATTATGGTTTTTAGTGTTTGCGATGATGGTGGTGTGGTTGAGAGGGAGAGATAAGGAAGAGAGAGTAATTAGTGTGTGTGTGTGTGTGTTTGTGTGTGATTATATATGGGCTAGTGAACGTACATTTGGTACGAGATGAAATTACGCACATTATAAACACACAAAACCCTAATCATGCATGTTGAATAAACATAAATCATGCATGTTTGACAAAAAAAACATAATCACGCATGGTTATGATTTTCAACATGCGTAATTATTGTTTTTCAACATGTGTAATTATGATTTTCAACATTCCTGATTATGTTTTCTAGTGATTATGGTTTTCAACATGTTTAATTATGTTTTCAAAATGCGTAATTTCCTCTGGTACCCAATGTACATTAATGGATATTTTATTTTACACTTTCACTATATATATATATATATATATAGGGGATGGTTTAAATGAGAACGCTAAATATTGTGAGAACCGTGAGAACAAATGAAAAACCCGGGAGAACTAGGTTAAAAATAATTCAGATTCAAATTTTTTTCTATACTTATCATTATTATTCGAGTACAATGTTAGAAATTTAATTTACACATTTAAATTAACGTGAATTTGTAAATCAAGAAAATTTATACATGTGTAAGTTTTCCATTTACACATGTGTAAATCTGTTATATTTACACATGTGTAAAAAATCTAAAAAGAGTGATTTTGAAAGGAGAAATGAATTATTTGATGTTGTAAATTCTTTTTTTGATACTTGATGCACGATTGTTTATATATACATAGTCGCTCATTTCATAGGAAAATTTATTGCATTTTTGTGGGTGTGTATATATATATATATATATATATATATGAAGGGTTATGACTTTTGTAAGGGGCGTGATATATTTAAAAGTAGTTTAAACGTTTGCGACTTTTTGAAGAAGTGTGATATATTTAAGAGTTGTGACTTTTTGTAAGAGGTGTGATATATTTAAAATTAATTTGAAGTTTTGTGACTTCTCGTATGTATGTATATATAAGAGGTGTTTTTTTTATTGTAGGGGACGTGATATATTTAAAAATAGTTTAAAGGGGTGTGACTTTTTGAAAGGGTGTTATATATGGGAGGGTTATCTCGAGAATGCTAAATATTGCGAGAACCGTGAGAACGAATGAAGAAACCAATCAAAACCATTTTTTTTAATACAAACCTCATTATATAACCCTACAAAAAGTAACTTGGGGTACGTTAGACTAACTTAATAGTTGTGTCTCTTCACATCACACCCTTAAATAATACCCTTGCATTAATAAACACATACCATATATTAAGAGTTAAGTTCCCGTGAAAATAAAATAAACGTACGAATTGATAGAAAAGTCAAAAAAGTGGCGGTGGCATTTTGGTAATTATCAGCAACTTCAAAATTACTCTAATAGAGTAATTTTGAGCTTCTGTAGAGTAATTTTGAGCTTCTGTAGAGTAATTTTGTAAAAGTTCATGTAGAGTAATTTTGGTCGTGTAATGTAATTA